>LR537605.1:391266-403077 GCA_900883565.2 Caenorhabditis panamensis
CCCTCATGTCTCATCTCAATATTTTCCTCCATTTCCTCCTCCATTTCCTCCTCCATTCTACCTCCATTTCAAGAGAAAACCGTTTCCAGCCGACAGTGTTGGCCACCCGTCTTGATTCTTCAGACTCTCCATGAACATCTGTGTGTTTCGTTCATGGAGAACGCGCTTCTTTAGAAAGGGCATACGAAAAGCGTACTGGGGGACTGATTGCACGTGTCCGTTTGAATGTCATGCTCAATCACTATGTTTCGAATCATGACAAACGGAACAACAAGTCAACTTGTTCCGATGCCTCGGAATCGACGCGTCTGCACTTCTGAATCGATTCATTTTGGATCATGCGCTAATCCATAATCGTTCTTACTGTTCACACTGATCCTTCATGGTAGCATTGTGTATCCTAGTCCCCAAAAGTCCAATTCTTCGGGATCCCATTCTCTCTGTCACTTCCGACCACGTGGATATACCTGAAACGTTGATCGGGAGATCTAAAGCATACAGTTTATCCGTTGAATGATGCAGAAAGCCATAGAGACATCTCCTATTGATCCCAAATTCCCAGTTAGTACCCCCAAAAGATCAAGAAGAAAGAGGTTTTACCATAGTTTAGGAACAGAGTGAATGCGCATTCCATGCTTTCCGAGAACTAGAATGATGAGAAAACATTAGATACATCTATTCATGGTATCATAATACAAAATTAACCAGACAAAACAGAAGAAAATTCCTAGTATAGATTCAGAAAGACAAGAGGAGGATGGTACTGGATCCGATACCCTGATTTCAGATATCAACGCATCAGGATTACTGTAGTTGCCATTATCGAATGATCAATTCAATGGGAGTCGTTGCAGTATTTTGGGAGTGATCTGCTCAATGGGAATCGTGTGTTATTCTACTATAAAAGTAGTCTGCTTAGCGGGAATCAGTCGGGCTTACACTGCGGATAAGGGAGCTTGTGTGGAACTTCAGGTGGCACCCCTTGACGAAACAGCAGTCTCCATAAGTTCCTCGGGAGCATAGGGTTACTGTAGTTCTCACTATCATTATAAAATATCATGATTATCATCAAAATTTGAAGCCTTCTCTTTATCGATCAGTCCGTTTACACTCGGATATGTTCCTAATCACCCATTTTTATCATCCCCATCTTAGCCTTCGAGCGACGATCGTATGTATGAGGTGTTGGATGTTGAGGAAGTGATGGATGTGGGCGGAGCAGTTGATGAGGAGACCGAGAAGCGTCGAAAAGAGGATCGAGAGAGAGAAGAAGACGATTCAAGAAAAATGAGGAGTATGAGATGCAGCCAGTGAGGATCCGGAACTTTCTTGAGAGCAAAGTATATTTTTAAAATTTTCAAAAGAGAAGATTGAACTCTGAAAGAAGATAATAGTTAGCGAGAAAGAATATGAAAAGATGAGAGAATACAAAAGGGGAACATAGGGAATCCTGATTTTCAAAACTTGAGTATCATTGCAGGAAGTTGTTCGTGTGAGAGTTGAGGACAGTGGCGGAGTTACTGTCAACTCGGTGGTGAATGTGTCATGTTGTGGCCACCAGGCTCATCAGATCCCCGCCAAGACTCCAGAGGTCACTACACCGTCCCAGAAGCCTCAGAAGCTTCAGAACCAGTTCACTGTGCTGAACTTTGAAGGCGAGGGAACTGTTGACGAGGGGCGGGCCATGGCATGCCGGATTTTGGACTTGGATGAGTACAGCCAGTTGGGAACAATAGTAGTTTGCAATTCAAATTTCAGAATTTCTTGCCAACTCCCGTCGATCACCTCTATCGGAACTCCGATTACAATGCCTCGACGGATTCCAACTCGTCGCTGGTTTTTGGATCTTCAAGTGTCTGAATTAAGACTCTGAAAGAGTCGCCATCCAGCTGTCCCGTCTTCTCCAGAAAAAGCAGATTGTCTTCAAAAGAACGCAAGACTGGCTTCTACAAGTACGATAGACTCATGATTTGAAAATCTAATTCTATTCAGGATGACATCTGGCTGAAGCCAAGGATGAACTATGAAGCCATTGTCAAATTCGAGGTGTTACGGGCCACAGCCGAGTGAGGAAGCTTGTTAGCAACCAGTATCGCAATCAATCATTTGTAGGTTCATCGCCAGAGACCTAACGAGTCGTCTCTGTGTCATCCCCACTCCACAATCAGGAATCAACAAGTGACAATCGACGCGGAGACTGCCATAAAGTCGCCTTATGAACGAGAGATCCTTGGAGTACGGTTCTGAAAAATGAGAATTTAATCAAACATGAATCTTTCAGACGTTGAACAAACCTTCTAATAAGATCATCTGGGATCTTTTCGGGTTCCGTCGTTGAGCTTCTCTCCTTTTTTTCCCTCTTGTTCCTCCCCCTTCTCTTCGCCTCTCCCCCTCATATTTCATGCCCTTTTAACACCTGATGATAAGTTTGATCCAGGTTCCTTCCCCTTCTCCCCGCATCAATTTCCCGCCCTTTTGTCTCTCGTTTCCTCATGTGCCATGGGTTTTTATACTTGGGCTTTCCAGATGATAATAAAAGAAGATAATAATAAAAGATAATCACATAATTGTCCACTCACATTTGAACGAATCATTTCGTATTATTGAATCGAAGAAGTAGATACCGTTGTTGGAACTAAGCATAACTATCCAATGGCTTTTTCTAGAACCTCCTACACTTACCGCTCCTTGACATTCAAACCAAAGTTGGCGTCTACCCCCTTAAACTCGAACGCCATCTTTCTTCGGAACATCCAGAACTCGTGGAGAATGTGCCGCTCGATAAGGGATCCTTGGACAATAATCTGAATCAAAAATGTCATGGTAGCAGTTGACAAACGAGGAACTCACGTTCATCGCCGATTGGTAGTCCAGTCTCGACATGTCATGACGAAGCGAAGTCTCCCACTCTTCTCATTCATCTCCGTTTGTTTGCAAAATGAGATCTTTCTTTTTGTCACAAATGGTGAACTCGAGCTCGCCCACTGAGTTCCTTCTGAAAGATAAAGATTTACAAATGAAGTGTTTGTTACAAAACTCACTGGAGAGTTGCTGATGATGATGAGTGTTCCAGAATGTCCGCGGATCCTATCAAGCAGGTTCTCGACAGTCTCACCTCTTCCAAGTGGTCCGTACTTTTTGATAGTTCTCACTTCGGCATCATGGATTTCCATGTAGTCTGTGATTGGCAGTTTGTACTCGTCGAAACTGGGATCTTCGTCGAAACTCGAGGTTCTCAGTTCTGATACAGTAGTCGTCGTTTTCTTAAATAAGTGTGAACCAAACAACTACAGAGAACCTATGCACCGCCCCAATCCGCCATTTCATGGAACTAGAAAGAACGAAAAAGGGGAAATGGAAGGGAAAATGGAAAGAACCACTAGAAAATGATGATTCATAACCTGGAGCTTCTGAATTTCTGATCCGGGGAACAAAGATTGTACGAAACATTCGGAAGTAACATGCATCCAGGTCAAAATTCTGATTGGAGAAGACTCAAGAAGAGATGAAGAACGTTGGATTCATAATTTGTGAAGTTTCGGAGTGGAAAACAGTCCAGGAATCTAAGGAAACACAGCTCCAGACGCCACCCAAACAGCCAGAGAGAGCCTCGCAGCTACACGGTGCTCCAGCAGACCAAACGGAAGGGAGCACCTTGTAGCTGCGCGCCAACAGCTACAAAGGGGTGCCTCGCAACAACACGCTTCTCCTCCCTTTTTCGCAGTATTCTCTCAAAAGTAACAATGCCTCCCGTTTTTTCTGTCAATTTCTAGTCTTTGAATGACTAAAAACTTCAGAAACAGAATTCCTCAACAACAAAGGAGCCAAACAGGAGCCAAACAGCCAGAAAGAACCTATGCCCCGCCCCAAATGTGCATTTTATGAAACTAGAAAGAACGAAAAAGGGGAACTGGGTAGGAAAATGGGAAGAACGACAGAGAAATGATAGTTCATAACCTGGAACTTTTGGATCTTCGATCTGGGGAACATAGATTGTACGAAACATTCGGAAGAAACACGCATTCAGGTCCAAATGACAAGTGGAGAAGGCTCAAGAAGAGATGGAGAACGTTAGATTCATAAATTGTGAAGTATTGAAGTGCAAACCAGTCCGGGGATCAAAGAAAACACAGATCCAGAAGCTCCAGAAGCAATCTCAGAAACCAGAGGGCTCCTCAGCAGCTACAAAGATGAGTTGACCTACTGACCTAGATTCATCGATGCATCGGACCCTCCCCAACAGCTACAAGCTTCTCCCCTCATTCTCTCTATTTTCTCTCCGAATGAACGCGTTCTTCTCATTTCTTCTGTCAATTCCTTGTGTTTCAATGCTTCAAAACTTCAAAATTTCAGAAATCCCGTTCCCCACCACCAACAAAGCCAAATAGCCACAGACAACCTATGCCCCGCCCCAATTGGTCGTTTCATCGACCGAGAAAAGACGAAAAAGGGGAAATAGATGGAAAACATGGGAAGAACGACACGACTAGGGAATTATAATCAAGAGTGAGTGAGCATATTTTAAAAATTATAAAGATGAAAAATCCATGAAACTTTCGAAGAATCGGTCATCTCCGAATCTGACCTTTTTGTCGTCGCCGCAACCGTCGCAAATGAGATTTTCGTTGTCTGTTCGCTCTTTCGTCTCTATTCATGAAAATGTCACTCGATTACATATTCGGATGCTAATTTGGAACTATATTCTGCTGAAAACACGCAATCCGAGTCCAGGAAATGTATTCGTCGCAGCCACCGTCGTACCATGAATACTTTCGTTGTCGCTGTTCGCTCTCTCGCCTTTTTTCATGAACACATCACTCGATTCCACATTCGAATGCTATTTCGGAACTATGTTCGTCTAATAACACGCAATCCGAGTTCGGAAAATATGCTCGTTGCCGCCTTCGAGGTCACTGCCGCTGCCCGCCGTTGAAACACATGCAAACATTCAAAACATCCGATCGGAAACGAGATTTTTCGTATTTTGCGGAAAATCCTGACCTTGATGGTCTTGTAGAGTACTTTTACGTTCCAGAGTTGATAGAAGAAGCCCCGTCGTCATCCGGAGCCTTGACGTCTTCTGAAGAATGCACAACGAGACGGCGACGAGACGCCGCCGTCGCGAAAGGTGAAAGCGATGAGAACGGAGAGAACGATGGAATTGGAAACACACACATCACCAGTTAGTTCATTGTATTTAAAATATCAAAACACGCAAAAATTAGTCGTCGGTCCATTAGAATCCCCTACTGAGCTGTCCTCTTCGCTTGCATTGACTGTTCTCGTTAGTTGACCACTCGATTCTTTCGTCTCGCCTTGTCTTGCCCTGCCTTCTTGTCCCATTTGCTCACAACATAATCGTACCTGAAACGAGGAAACTTCCGGCGGAGAGTACCATTTAGCTCTTTCACAACTAACCGTCCGATAATAACACGAACCAGAGAACTCGCGGTGGCATCGGCGTCGTGAATGGCTTGGCGTCGTCGATGTGCTGCTCGCTGAAAACCGGAAGTTGATCGTGATAGGAATGGATTTTTCAGAGTTTCCACAAACCAAGAACCCAATGAAACTGGTCTGGAGGTACCGGATGTCATGTATTCGTATACATTTGCTAACGAAAACTCACAGTTCACTTTCATTTCGAATCCCGACGATTTCCCGTTGAGCTTTTGCATATTTCGTAGTTTTCACTGTTCTCATGAGCACCCGACTCCATTCTCGCATGTTTTTGTCATGTGTATGGGCCTGAAATGAACCAAGTTTCGGCGGAGAGTATCCTATTGTTCTTTCGCAACTAACCGTCCATTACACATTGAGCCAGAGAAGCGGCGGCGATGGCACACTCGTCGTCGTACTTTCTGCAAACCGAAAGTTGTATTTAGTCGGGCTATAGCCGAGTGATTCCAAAGGCCTAGAAGCCAAGGAAATCAATCCGGAAGAACCAGATATCACGCTTTTGTATAGATTTGTCAATAAAAACTCACAGTTCACTCTTTTTTCGATCCCCGAGAAGTGTCAGTTGAGCAATTCCATGTTTCGCACTTCCACCGTCTTTCGTTGTGACGGGAACCCGCATCCGGCGATGGCAGTGTTTTTCGTGTTCTCTAAAGAAGAATCGTTGAAGGAAGATGTGGTTGTGGATTTTTAGGGTTTAGGTTTCTGTTTATTCCGTTATCAGTTTAATGTATCATCTCATCGAGAAACAGTTCTGTCGTGAACCCGATTGGTTCTCTCTCTCTGGCAGCGAAACGAGACAGAGAGCCTTGTATTCCATGCATTTCCCATGTGTTTGATTACTGAGACGCATTGCTTACCCATATTCCGTATCCCAAAGAGTTTCCATCGAGCGAGTTCATGTCTCCAATCGTCATGGAACAGATGGATGTACCTGAAACATGTCCAGTTTCGACGGCGAGAATCATCAAGTCCTTTTCCAAATGACCCTTCTTTTCTGAGACCTAGGGAGGGCTAAAAAGATGCCTAGACATCAGATTACTCTCCGGGACACTCTCTGTGACCCCATTGCTCGTTTCCGGTTTAATATGTACAAATTGATCATGAAAACACTAGATAACAACAAGAATTCACATTAGACAATCTCCTCGACGACGAGTATGCCACCGAACTGTTCTTTGTCTCGTTGTGTAGACTGTCTCCACTTCCTTGCTCTCTCTGCTCCACAATCTCTTCTTTTCACCTGCAATGAACCAAATTTGGGCGGAGAGTACCATTGGGCTCTTCTGAAACTAACCGCACACTGAAAAGAAGGCATTTTGGTGGTTGTGGAGTCCTTGGAATTGTCGTTGTTGTAGATGAATAGTTTTAGTATCTGGAACATGAAAGTCAGATCTCAGTAGAATTTTGGAGGCTAAGCACTAGACGAAAAGAAGGTCTTGACAGCAGATGACGAACTCTATGAGCATCTGGACTCGAGAGAGGCTGCTCCTAGTAATCCTTCAGTTTGTCTAGGTACCAGACTGCAGAGACATTGATTGACGGCAAACCCTCACGTTTCAAATCCCAGAAGGTTCCAGTTCGTATCTGTTGATGCGTCGACTGTTCCCACTGACTTGTTCCTTCCTCTCTAGATTCCTTGACTTCATTCTCGCATCATATTCACCTGCAATGAACAGAATTTCAGCGGAGAGTACCGTTGTGTTCTTCTAGAAACTAACCGCGTAGAAACGAGAGGATGGCTTGTGGAGGTGGACTCGGTCGCACTGTAGTCGTCGTAGATTGTCGGTTCTCGTTTCTGGAACATGAAAATTAGATCTTATTAGAGTCCCCGCCAATTAGGCTCCCCAGACCCCGATAGCTAATGGACCTTCCTGATAAGACAGAAAACAATGAAAATGATAACGAGAAAACAATGGGAATTCTGAATTCAGATCGAGGAGAGCATTGAATCAAGAGGAACTACGGAGCAATTGATCAGTTGGGATGGTCAAGGATCCAGGAGGGATTCGGAGAAAAGGGAAAGAGAAGGAATACTGTGTTTATCTGATATTTCATAAACGTTATCATTGATATACTTATACTTTTATCATATCCTATTGATTACTCCGTTATCAGACGGATTCAATATCTATATCTCATTGTCCCCATCCCCAATTATCATCATTATCACTCCCCATTGATCAAATTTGAGGCTACAGTAGCCCTTATCCCCCTAATTTGAATATTTTTAGGGTTCGATTTCATTTTTTTGTGTGAAACAACATGTCCACGTCGCAGAAGAACGTCTCGGAGCACGTTGGTGGAGTCTCGGAAGAGCGCGGCAAGGCGGAGAGCCGGAAGAGAATCGGAAGATCTGATAAGGATGAGGAGAGAGTGGAGAAGAAGAGAAAAGAGAGAAGACAGAAGAAAGAGGCGCCGAAGTACGATGCCGACGACATCGTCGACTTCTTCGAGCAGCGAGTATGTTTTTTTGAAATTCCGAATCGGCTCACTTGTCGATGTGTCCGTGTAGACGGCTTGATGTAGTCCTTTTTCGTTGAGATCCTTACCAAATCTGGAAAGAGACGCATGATTAGAAGACTTGAAGATTGTTTATAACTCACGTATACCTTTCGTTGAAAACTATCCTTGATCCCTGACGACTCGCCTAAAGTCTGATTGGCTCCAAGATCCTAGGTGACAGTAGTCGCATTGGGATTCTGAAAAAGATTGAGAATTGAGAAATGGAAGGAATGAATCTGGATTTCAGGGCAAGTGGGCCAAGAAGGAGGAAGAGAAGAAGGTGGAGGAGATGGTTGTGGAGGAGAAGAAGAAGAAGGAAGTGGAGAAGGTTGAGGGAAAGAAGAAGAAGGTGGCGTTCGTGGAGGAGAAGGAGAAGGTACGGAGAAACTAGCTAGTTAGAAAGAGAATCTAGAGAAGATAAGAGTTTAGGATCCCTCAGACATAATAGAAAACCCCACCTTTATCACATCCTGCCCATGGCTTCTGATCTTTCCATTGATCCATGTACAGTTGCTTTCGATGTTCTGAGATCCTTGTGATCTGGAATCAAACTTTGGCGGAGAGTACCAGAAAGTTTCGATAACAACTAACCGCCAAAGAATCTTTGAGATGAGACGTGGTGCAGATGTTGATGCAGTTGGGCAAGATCTGAAATCTAGAATCTCCTATTAAACCATTCGAATCATTAGAAAAACTCACTGAGTCTTGAATCCAGGATCCTCCTTAAAATTCTGAGAGATCCTTGACTTGATGCACATATCGGGGTACTGTAGGGAGGGAACCTGAAGTTATCATAATATTAGAGACAGAAATAAGGATTAGAGAGCTAGCTTCTATTTTGATCTTTTTAAGGTGAAGCCAACAAGAACTATGGCCGAGTTCTTGGCGAGCATCACTACACCGATGCAACCGGCTCGCGGATTCCCTGCCCGGCCGCCTCGCTTCAAGATCCCGATCCTGCCAGAGGTTGCTCAGATGACAGTATGTATTCCTTTCGAATCTTCAGAATCTCTCTATCCTCTCACTAGACCTACATAATTAATAGAAAAACTCACTGTGTCTAGATCCTTTCCGAAGTGCAGATCGTTCATCGTCTTGATGGGTGGTACTGTAGGCAGGAGGAGGAGCCTGAAAGTATAAGACATGAGAGAAAGAGACAGAGAAAACGAGAGGAATCAGAGTCAACTATCCCGATATCTTTTCAGACAGTCAAGAAGCCACCGCACCTCAAGGCCATCAACATCTCAGAGCCGGAAGGATCGGGACCCATCCCGTTCCCCAGCTTCTCTCCATCGCCCCCGCGCCCCGCCAACAACGCCGCTTCACCGCCTCCCATCACCCGTCGTTCCATCGCAGATCGTCAGAAGCTTCAGAAGACCCAGCCAGTATGTGTATTTCTAATTGGCTTCGGTTGGAGCTCCTCCGATTCCGTTCTGAGTACTAAGAGAAGAGTGCCAAACAACTCACTAGTCATCAGGATCCTTGAGATTCATGGTGGTGGTGGGGTTGTGAGAAGGCTGGATACTGTAGTTGCCTGGATTTGATATGGAATCATGGGAATATTGAATAGAACGTTGATTTAGGTCAAGATCTCCGACGCTGTTCCACCAGCACAGAAGGCTGCTCCAAAAGCGCCAGAAGTCGTCGCTCTCGACAAAATCGTCATTGAGAAGGAACGGGAACCGAAGAGAACCGAGGTTCGTGAAGGAGAAGAATGGAAGATAGAGAGAAAGAAAGACAGGGGTAGAAGAAAGATATCGCGCAGTTAGAATTTCCCAAATGCTTCACTAGTACAGTTCCCTATCATAATTGATGAGCATCTCAAACGGAATTGGAGCTTCATAATGTCTCGAAAGATAGGAATCAGCTAAAAAGAGTCCATCAAGTTCAAAATTATACGTTTTTCGAGGTTTTCTGAAGCTTCCAATCCTTTTTGAGTGCTCACTTTCAAGATAAATACTCACGAATGATTTTGAATCCTTATCAAAATCCAGAAGATTTTGCTCGAACAGAGAAGTCGTCGGAGGCTTTCGCTTCTGGTGAACTGATTCCCCTGCAATTAGAAACTATTGGCGGAGAGTACCAACAGTTCTGTAAGCAACTAACCGCAAAAAAAAGAGCAGTTCCATTGAATTGGGTGTGGGCATGGAGAGGAGTGTCGTGGTTACTGTAGATGGCCAGAGCTCTGAAACAATGGAAACATGAATTAGGGAACTTCCAGTAATGTTTTTTTCAGGTTCAGAACAAGCAACAGAAGGAGAAAGAAATGGAGAAGCCGAAGACGAAGGCTGAGAATCAGAAGACGACAGTGACTGGAAGCTCGTCTCATCTCGAACGAGTGAGTGTGATATTTATCTTTCTGTCTCCCATCCCCTAATACGAACTGGATGGGGTTTCGGATCACTTAAAAACTTTGTTCCTCGAAACCATGATAATTCTGAAGGCATCTGAAGATCTCAGAGCTTTCAAAAATGCAGTTTCTTAGTATTGAGTCTGGCAGAAATACGCCTTTTTCTTTCCTGTCTTATCCGCCTATTCAGAAAAGAAGTTCTGAATCTCCAGAATCTCCAGACGCCTTCAGAATAATTTTAAAAACAAAAAAGACTCACCAGTTGCCTAGAATCCTGTCCCTATTCAGAAATCATTGATATATTGAAGGGTGGAGTAGTGGGCGTGATAACTGGCAGTGTGATCTGAAAAGTGAAGTATTAGCAAGAGGAATGAGGTGGAAAAGTAAAATATTGGTGTTTTTATGATTAGTTAGGATCCCTGAGACCAGTGAAAACGCTAAGAATCGGATATTTACAGGAGATCGGAGGAGTCACCGATGAGATTCTTTCGGTGGCGGCTCGAGGACGGGTTGAGCAGCAGCTGACGATAGACCTTTTGAAAGGAACTAAGACCACCCTATCCGCTGTCATCCGTGCCGTCTCAACTGTCCCTGCTCCCCGTCTCCCTGACCTCTCCCTCGTTCCGCCCACCACCAACTACTGTCTGCTGAACTACGGGAGCCGATACGAGTTCAGTGACTCTTCCACCTCTGACCTTGTCTCCAGAATCCTCGGACTTCATGGGTACTAACTGCAAGAAAGACAGTAGATGAAACAATTCATTTAGACTAAAATGCTCTCCCGGATCCATCAGACTGATCGAGAAGCATTATGTCATGCCTCGCTTGGGACCTACTCGGTACTTCCGATCGTTTGCCCTTGAGCCATCCATCTCTCGCGAACTCAACGCGATTTTGGCCAGAAAGGATGTCGTATTTCAGCACGCGCCCGAGCATCCGACCGTACGGAGGCTTGTGCCTATTCAAACATATGAATTCTTTCAGGATTTCACTTGGATTCGGCGCGAAATGCTCTACGAGGAAGTGCTCCGATTTGAGATCCTTCGGATTGCTGCCGAGTGAGACATAGCTTTAGGAATAGGTTTTGATTAGAATGTATTTAGGAAGATCATCCCATCTCTTCCCATCCCCTTGAGAAACGCAGTTTCCTTCAATGATGGCTTTCTCTCCCACCCCGACCCGTACAACAGCAACCGTACAGTCAGCTTGACCGTTCAAGACATCGTGAACTCACCAATGTTCCAGGTGTGCAAGGTACTGTACAGTAATATAGAAACCTAGCACATCTTACAAAACCCCTTGATTTCAGCAATTGAACAAACCTGCAAGGTTCGTGTATTATGGAATTTTTGGCAAGAAGGAATAGGGTTTTTATCAATTTAGTTTTGTTTGACTTATCATCTTGTTCTATTAACAATCATGTGTAACTTATTTCATAGTTTTATTCTTCTCCCTTCCCCCGTTTCTTTCTATCTCCCATCCCACTACCGATTCCTTTTTTT
>LR537605.1:407398-441447 GCA_900883565.2 Caenorhabditis panamensis
CCTCGGAAAGACTGCCAGTCTCTACTTGATCGACGAGCCGTCCGCTTGTCTGGATTCTAAGCAACGTCCCCATGCCGACAAGTTCATCATGCTCGCCAAGAAGACCGCCTACATCGTCGAGCACGACTTCATCATGGTTACCGACCTCGCCGACAGAGTCATCGTCTTCGAGGGACAACCATCGGTCGACACTGTCGCTTGCAAGTGAGTTCTTTCATATCATATCTTTGCCAACGTGCCTCTTTCCAGACCACAATCGCTTCTCGAAGGAATGAACCACTTCCTGAAGATGTTCGACATCACCTTCCGCCGTTACCAGAATACATGCCGCATCAACAAGCTCGACTCATTTGAGGAATGCGATCTGAAGAACACCGGCCATTCCTCCCTTCTCGACGTTTAATCACTAAGCTTTCGTTCCCCTCTCCCCCTCATGTCACATCTCCATATTTTCCTCCATTTCCTCCTCCATTCCTCCTCCATCCTACCCCCATTGCAAGAGAAAACCGTTTCCAGCCGACAGTGTCGGCCACCCGTCTTGATGGTTCACATTCTCCATGAGCATCTGTTTCGTTCATGGAGAACGCGCTTCTTTAGAAAGGGCATACAAAAAGCGTACGTGGGGGACTGATTGCTCATGTCCGTTCGAATGTCATGCTCAATTTCCGTGTTTCGATGGAGCATGAAAGCGGAACATAATGCGCGGAGAGAACCGTTTTACTCTTCTCAGTTCAGTGAAATACATCAGCAGTAGCAAGGACAGACTTTCAGCTCTCGTTTCTGTTGATATGTGTTTGTCGTGTTCCCTCAGAAACGAGAGTTCAACAAGTCAACTTGTTCTGATGCGTCGGAATCGACGCGTCTGCACATCTGAATCGATTCATTTTGAATCATGCGCTAATCCATAATTGCTCTTGTTGTTCACACTGATCCTTCATATGTATCCTAGTCTGGCGTAAGCAATGTGATCCCATCATGTATCAACGAGAGCGTGGGCCACTCATGACATGTAATATATCATCTGAGTTCTACTGCCTGTGTGGAGAAGGCACTTAAGATTGTCAGGAGCTTCCAGAATATCCGGGGATGCTGTCAAACAGACTCTTGACAGTCTCTCCTCTTCCAAGTGGTCCGTACTTCTTGATAGTTCTCACTATGTTATCATGCTACTCCTTGTCGTCCGCGATTGGACGTTTGTACTCGTCGAAACTCGCAATCGGTGCAGTAGTCAAACCGTCGACCCCGTCTTTCCCGTGACACCTTGTTAGAACCAGAAGAACAGTGCAGGTTCCCTCCTTCTTCATTACCATCAGCAATTCAGAATTCATCGGTAAAAGTCTAATAAACTACCTTTAATAAGTGGGTAGAGATGAGTCTCCATTTCAAAAGATTCCCCATCCAGATTTGCTTCAATTCTCGCTTCTCCTGCTCTAATTTTCAGAAGGAACATAACTTCCAATCCCAGACAGACTTGCCATTGCACCTCGTCATTTCCAGCTCATTCCCCTCGATTTCCGTCTATTCCTTTCCTTTCCCCCGGTCACTCGGTCCCTTTCCGCACGTCTTCTTCGTCTCGTTCTCCTCGTTTTTCTCTCTTCTCCCCCATTTCCCTTCAGTTTCTTTCTCTTCTTTTCGGCTTCCTTTTCGCTCCCTTCTCTACTTTCTCTGACTGCACAACACTCTCTAGACTTGTTCACTTGTAAGTAGTTAGTAAAAAGAAACAAATGAGTGAGATAGAATGAGAACGAGAACGAAAATCAATGAGAGATGCGGATTTGGAGTGTTTGAATGTTCGAATGGCACGAGAGAGAAGAGGAAAAACAAGTTGATGTGACATGGTGATTCAGAATTTTCAATGAGCGACGGAGAAACGAGTTGTCCGCTGTTTCATTTTCTTTCTTTCTTCTCGGAATTTCAGGGTTTCATCAACCAGAACACCATCTTCAACAGAACACCGACGTACCACATAGTTCCATGATCCGATCCTTATCACTCTTATCACTGGTTCCCAAATCGGATCATCTCTTATCTCTTCCCATCTTCCTTCCCCAATCGCTTCTTGATTCTTTTCGCCCTGTTTTTCCTATTCCTTTCACTTTCTCCGTCTCTCTCCCGAATCCGGGTCAAACTCATTGTCCTTTCCTTTCCGTCCAATTCTAATCATTTTCACTTGATTCCTCCATGTTTTTCTGTTTCTTTTTGAATTCGCGGACAAGGTTTTACTCTTGCTAAAGGCTTATAATACCCGGTTCTGCGTGTTTTCATGTTTGTATTGTCGCGGATAGCCTGGCTATATAATGAATGGGTGGCGAAAGGAATTGCCACTTTCTCATATGTTTTTGAACTTTCCCTCACAATTAATCCAATCACACCACTTCCTAATCACTGCATCGAAACCGAATTAGTTCGTTCCAAACTCGGAAGCAATGATCCGCCGCCTCATCCCAATTACTCCTCCCACATGTCCCCACTAATCTTGTCCGCTTCTCCCTCTTCCTTCCGCTTGCCTATGTAGTCCCAGATGAAGATCTGCCGCGAAAGGTCCGTGTCTGTCCCATGAGCATAATAAGTGCTCACAGAGGGTAAACACAATCTGTTGAGTCGTTCCCTCGCCATGGCCGTTTCTGTATTCTAGAGATGGACACTATCGAGAGAGTATCAAGTGTCACTCATTTCTCTTGCAAGCCAATCCGTTCCTTGTCTGCTCGTTTGCCACGTCATGAAACCGGTTAAGAGAGAACTGCCACGTGTTAGGTACGGTTTAGAGAGAGGAAAGGTGTACAAACAGAAGCATAATTAGGTGGGAGAGAGGGGTTTGTTTTGTTTGAGAGCCCTCTCATTAGGAAGCAGGGACTCGATTCGAATTGAGTAATGAGGTCAGATTCTAGCTCAAATTCTTTGGAAATGCGCTCTATTGTTAGTTTAAAGTTTCTAGATCTCTATGAGATTGAATACCACTGATTACCTTTTCAAACTCACTCTAATGAGAGGCCTGCAAAGATACCGTACCCCTACAAAAACCCATTCCCATCACTTTCCTTTCTCCCACTCATCATTACCACCCATTATTCTCCGTTTTGAACTTTTCCGCCTCTCTCCAATTGCGTCTCTTTCTCTCTCATTCTATTCCCACATATTCATTCATAAAGGGTCATTTCATTTGTCAGTGCTGACTTGGAAATGAGGAAATGGAGCAGAAGAACACATTTCTTCGAGTGTCCCCTCTCTCTTTTTTGCGTTAATGCACTGTATTGAATGGGATCCTCCACTTGACCCTGCAACCTGAATGAATGCATTATAGTTCTGTAGAAAACACCTCGTGCTTTCCTCTCCTCTTTTCCCTCGCCTTCTATGTACCTTTCGGATCCCGGGTCACTTAACCGGAACTCCCCTTTCCGTTCCCCCTATCAAATCACAGCTAATCTGATTAATTCTCGCCCTTTTTTGCCCTTTTTTGGGCCCGAAATGGCGGTTTCCAAAAGCCTCGAACACGACAAACAAACGGTCCATTAGGGCTTTCCCGCACTTTGACCGGCCCGAGACTCTTGACATTCGTAACAATATTTACTGCGAGTTGTTGGTGTTCATTGTTGGTTAAACAGTATGGAGGCTTTTACAACTTTTACATTTGATCATTTTTGTTTCTGAAGTTTCTAATAAGTTTTCCAAGTGCTCTTCTTCTTCTCCTGAAGTGTCCTAAACAGATTCAGCAGTCTGGTTCCCTCCCGTATTTCCCCGGTGTTCCCGGTTCCCCCAAGTGCAAAAAGTGTTTTGTTAGAGAGCAAGCAAAACAGCTCATATTACAAACGTCTTACGAACTGATTTCCCGCTGCCCGGTCTCTGTTTTTCTCGGGAAGACGAACACAAGTGTCGAAAAATATGGGGAGCGGCAGGAGGGGCGAATCCGGTAGAAGTGACCAGCACCACTCGAACTTTTTGCCTTCCTTCCGTCTCTATTTATTTTTGTATTTATGTTGGGCTTTCGGTCAAGAAACAGCGCAATGGCTGCCATGCTCATCCTTCCTGGACTCTGTTTTTGGTATTTTGCTCACTGAAAACTAGATGAAACTTTGGCATCTTATAACTGGGTGAAATGACCTTGAGTTATAAAGTAATCAATGGTTTTAAAGGCTTCAAACCAAGGTCTTTCCAATGGTACCCAAATCGTTTTGATTGATGAAACAATAACACCCAAATCCACCCGACAAGTGTCACTTTCCCCGAGGCTATCTTCCGTCGGCATCGCCGTCCTTGAACCCTCACCTCTCCTTCCCGATATGTGCAGTCATTGCCTTGAAAAGAAAGTAACTGGGTCGGGAAGTGTCTGTTCGGTTTCTTTCTTTCACTGGCACACTTTCCGCATTCTGCTTTCTTATTCACTTGACACATATATGTTCATCCTTCTCGCCTCAATAATTATCTTGTTTTCCCTGTCCCACCACTCTAATTATAATTACCCTTCGATCCTTTCTAAAGTTCAAATCTTCCAGAACATCCCCATCTCATGCATCATCGGTGACCAGTTCGTGGAGCCGTTGTCACTCATCATAATCCTCGTTCAGATGCAATGAAACCCCGGTTAATCTCCATTATCTTTGCCCTTTCACTATTCTTGCCCTCTTTTTGCCTTCCATGCTCTTATCAGGTGAGTTATTCTTGTCAATCTTGTTTACACACGGATACCCTTTAGAATCCAAGTATTGATGACGTCCTTCTGGAAGTTCCCATTGAACATGCACACCCTCACAGACATCGCAGGGGCTCTGAAAAGACTCTAGATGGTCCAGAAACATCTCCACCAAAAACTGAAAAGTTTGCTCCATTGCGAATCCATTTGCATTACGATAAAAGCATTCAAAACTTGACGGTAGAGGTGCAAAACTTTGTCAACACTACGCTTCTTCCCGAAGCAGTTGGCTATTGGGAGAATGCTCTGAGGGTTCGACCAATGACAACTCCAATCCGTTTGAGAAGGTGAGAAGAGTTCGAAGAACTCTAAACCATTCCAAAACTTTCAGAAAGTGTATGTCCTCATTCTACTATTACAAACAAGGAATGCGAAACGTGGCATGTGACAAAGCATGTCGAGAAAAGACAACTTGCGGGGAAGCAGACATTCCAACGAATCATCTACTGGACTGTCTGGCTTGCAATAACACAGATGACTGCCAGACGACTGGAAACATGGGAGAAGGTGTCAAGGACTCTGACTTCATTTTGTATGTCACTGCACACGATTCTAAGCGATGTGGAGGTCCAGAGACCCTTTCCTATGCGGCGCATTGTCAACAAGAAGCCGATTTCGATAGACCCATTGCTGGAAATGTCAACTTGTGTCCTAGCGCGCTGTCGGTTCACAATCATGACTATGAGATTCTGACGAGCACTGTGAAACACGAGATACTTCATGCTCTGGGTTTCTCTGTGGGATTGTATGCGTTCTTTAGAGATAAAAATGGCAATCCTAGAACCAAAAGGAACCGCTATGGCCGTCCTACCTCCTTGAACAAGAACAAGTTGTATTATGATTGGGACAGCAACACAATCACCACAGTGCTACGAGAAAACTGGTGGACTGGCGCGGGTCGAGTAGTCCATCCAATTCACATGATGGTGACTCCGAAAGTTCGCGAAGAGGCCAGAAGACATTTCGGATGTGATAAACTAGAAGGAGCCGAGTTGGAGAACCAAGGAGGAGAGGGAACATACCTTACTCATTGGGAGAAGAGGGCATATGAGAATGAAGCGATGACAGGGACACACACCCAGAATCCCGTGTACTCAAGACTGACTTTGGCGTTTTTGGAGGATACTGGATGGTATGAGCCGAATTATGAGTGAGTGGAAGTTTGGTAAAAAAGTTATACACTCAAGTTTCAGAGTTGCTGAGGATCTGCATTGGGGAAAAGGACTCGGATGCGATTTCGCAATGAAGAGTTGTGGAGAGTGGATTCATGAAAAGAAGATATTGTGAGTGGGTTGAAGTGTTCTTTCTTCTATAAAGTAAGATAACTTTTCAGAGGAGAAGATGCGTATCCATACTGCAGTGACCTGAAACACGACGGCACCAAGTCAATGGCCATCACCCGTTGTACTGCCCAACGTGACTCTCTCGCTCTTTGCAACCTGGTTCCCTTCAAAAAAGAACTTCCCCAACAATACAGAAACTTTATCAGTCTCCCTGGAATGAAACCAGAAGGTGCAAAGTATTATGGAGGATCTGTGGAGATGGCAGATTACTGTCCGTTCTTGCAAGAGTTCGAGTGGAGATTGTTGGACAAGAAGATGAAGAAGGACTCGAGATGCGAGTTGGAGGGGAATGGGAAGCAGGGAGAGGACATTCTGGAGGTCTACGGACAGAACTCAAAGTGTTTCGAGTTCCCAAAACCATGGACTGAGAGGAAATGCGGCAGGATTCGGGTACTCTCGCATTACATGGCTGGGTGTTATGAGTATCAATGCACAAACGGAACCCTTTATGTTGGCTCTTACAACGCTACAGACATGTATCCTTGCTACGCCCAGAATCAGAAGGTGCACATCAAGAAAGTTGTGAATGGATGGCTTCGAGAGGGCGCGTTGATCTGCCCGAAATGCGAGGATTACTGTAACGACTGTGGACCGCCGATTATCATTCCAGACTATATTGGAGACCCGGAACTTCGAGAACCGTGTTCTTCGATTTCTCATTTCTCATTGCTCTTTGCAGTTTTCATGTTAGGTTATTTGTATATTCAGTAACATCTTCTAATCTTCTTACTCTCTCCCCCTATCATCGGGTATCCTCATGTCTTCGCCACTTCCCCTCTTTTTACAAGTGTTTTTTCACAAGAATCCATTCCAGTAACCGGTCAGAAGTCTGTTTTTTTGTTCTGCTTCCATTTCCGCCTTCTTACCTTCTTCCAAAGCATTGTTTTCCGGTGTGTTAATAATAAATTGAATCCCAAACTCCGTCTTCAAAACGTTCCCGTCGCTGCAGAGAAGCTGGTTCTTGATAAAAAAAGCAGGAAAAGAGTTTGAGAACATGTTTCTTTCATTTTTTCCACGGGAAAGTGTAGAATAGGTCGGTTTCAAACTCTCAAAACCCGGTCAGCTGCCGTTGGTGAAAGCCGTAATTAACGGAAAGGTTGTTCGGAGCTCGCGCAAGAGCCGCCCGTTTCTATGACAATGCTCGGTATCACACGAGACCTCGCCCTGCGCGGATTATCCTTCCAATTGTAGTTCTCTCTCCCCTTTCTCGGCGCTCTCTCTTCTTCACTTCTTTTCTCGAAGAACTCGGTAATCTCGTAGTCATTTCCTTCCCCAACCGCAGCACTAGGTTATGCGAAACGAGGAGAGTATCAAGCGATACGATGTAAGTTGTCATTTCAGAGGGAAAACCGAACAAACAAAACTTTGAAAGCCATGTATTCAGGTGTTAATTGTAGCGTGTAAAAGGCTGTGTTGGTTACTAGGGAGACCAGAGACATGTTTTCCCGTGTCAGAATCACTCAATATTTTATCAGGTTACTCTTATAGACACCCATGAAATGAGATTTGCTTTTTTCTCGTTTTCTTTTTCTCTCGGACCCGGTTTATGGCTTCTAATGATTACTTGATGTTTGACTTACATTTCGAAATTCAAGCTCATAAGCCCGTTTTCTCATTGTCTGTTAGAGTTAGTACTAGAGTAGTAGTTCCCGAATAAAGCCAACCTTCCAATAAAGCACCTTTCCAGGTCCCGGTGCGCGAGTACCGCATGCTGGCGGCCACCGCCGAGGTCGACTATCCGTACTTTCCATTCCGGATCTCGATTGATTTCGTGCTTGTCCATAATGCAGGCGAGTCGCATTCCAAGGGAAGGTATCGAGAGTTCTTTGAGAAGGTAAAAACTCCTGATTCCACTATTCTAAAAACCATATTTTGGTTTAGGCAGCTCAAAAAGAAGGTCTAATAGTCTGTCACCAACAATCCGGTCAGACTCACTTCACTCTGATCTCCACACCTTTCCATCGATTGACAAGGGAAGCTGAGATGTCACAGATGAACTTTCCACTGAAGGATGTTAGTTTCAAACGTTGTATGACCTTCCAGTTAACTTTATCAACTTTTTAGTGTCAAATCAAGCCCGGCATGCCTTCTTGTTGTGTTCCCCTCTCCCAAATCTTTGTCACGGATGACTCCGTCCGCTTCATCAACGCCCCATTCCAACGCAAAAACGGGCAACTGTTTGTGAACTACACTGATGAGAAATCGTTCTTTACACCTGCACAAAAAGGATACTTGACTTATCAGATACTGACAAAGATTGATATCAGTAAGGATTTGAGAGGAGGAAGTGTGGCGCAGTCACAGGAGGAGCCATCGACGAGTTCTTCGATCACTTCTGATGAGCAGTTGAGGCGGAAGGGACTGACATGGTTGTTGATGAGAGAGGTGTATGATGAGGCGTTTGTGCTACATGCTCCGAGTAAGGTGAGTGTGCTCTACCAATAACTATCTTGAAATGAAACAAACATGTTCAGGAAGAGCCATACTTCAAAGAATTGCAAGCAGGGAGTTTGAAGACGTACAATGAGTTTGTTGCGGAGATTGAGCATGATCCGAGGAGAAGTTTGAGTTTGGCTTGGGAGCGGTGAGAGAACGAAGCAAATACGAATTGGAAAACCACAAATCTGTTCCTTTCCAGCTGGTTCAAATTCCAACCACTCAACAAGATCCGCGACTACTTTGGAGAACAAATCGCCTATTACTTCGCATGGCAAGGAACGTTCATCACTCTCCTCTGGCCTGCCACCATCTTCGGACTGATTGTCTTCACTTACGGGTTCATTGATAGTGTGAAGAGTGCTCCACTTGACTGGAATCACTGCAAAGTTGTCAATTTTCAAGGCAAGATTGAGAATGTTCCGTGTGGGATGAGGAATGGGTGAGTTGGATTGCTCGTTTTCAAAAGCAAAAAAGGAACTTTAGGTTGACGCTATTCTTCTCAACAGTTACGCAATGGTTCATGAGTTCTTTCGACACCAAGATGAACGCCTTCTTCGCCGTTTTCATGTCCATTTGGGGAAGTGTGTTTGTGCAAATCTGGAAGAGGAACAACTCTGTGCTCTCTTATCAGTGGAACTCCGACGACTTTCATGCTATTGAGCCAGATAGACCTGAATTCCGAGGATCCAAAGTCAAAGAAGACCCGATTACCGGGGAAGACATTTTGTTCTCTCCCGCTGCATTCCGTTACTTGAAAATGCTCGCTTCCTTCTTCTTCGTCTCTTTCTCCATGCTCCTAGTCATCATCTCCTTGATGTTGGTGACTCTTCTAAAGATCTGGATGGTTTATAACTTTCAATGCAACACCGAGTACACTTTCAATTGCTGGCTCTCTGCTGCTTTCCTCCCTTCCGTATTGAATACCCTGTCTGCTATGGGTCTTGGTGCAATCTACAGTAATCTGGTGGAGAAGTTAAATGCTTGGGAGAATCATCGAACGGAGTCGGAGCATAATAACAGTTTGATTGTGAAGATCTTTGCGTTCCAAATGGTAAACACCTACACTTCACTGTTCTATGTGGCATTTATCAGACCGGAGAGTCATGTGAGTTGTGAAAAACATCCTCGAGACCTTGAGTAACCTTCTAGGGACTGCAATCAAACGGACTCTTCGGCCTAGGTGCCGAGTTCAAAGACACGTGCGTCGACGACACTTGCAGCTCTCTCCTCGCCCTTCAGCTTCTCACTCACACCCTCATAAAACCATTCCCAAAGTTCCTCAAAGACGTCGTCATTCCATACTTCATCAAAATCTTTCGTCTCCGACAATACACTTCCCGAACAGAAGCGAGAATCGAAGAGGAAGAAGATGATCAGGCAAATGTTCTGGTTAGAGAATGGTTGAAGCCAAGTGCCGGAGACTTTGTGTTGTGGGAGATGAATGAGAAGATTATCATGTTCGGGACTACTATGGTAAGTTGAAAAGGTTTGAAAGGGAAAAGAAGTTTGTTCAGATGTTCGCCTCCCTGTTCCCCTTGGCTCCTCTACTCGCACTTATCATCGGGTTCGTTGACATGCGAATCGACGGTCATCGATTGGTTTGGTTCAACCGGAAACCCATTCCACATATCACAAATGGCATTGGGATCTGGCTCCCAATCCTAACCTTCCTCCAATACTGCGCTGTATTCACAAATGCATTCATTGTCGCTTTCACCTCCGGTTTCTGTTCGACGTTCTTTCAAGACGTCATGTATTGCAATGTACAGAACCGTCTTATCATTGTTATTGTGTTCCAGGTAACAGAAGATCATAATCTATAGGTTTGAAAAGTTCTTGCTTCAGAATTTGGTATTCGGGTTGAAATACATACTCTCCAGTATGATCCCATCTGTGCCAGCATCCATAAAACTCGCACTGCGAAAGGTAAGAAGATATTTTTTTCGAGATCTGAAACCCCTATTATTTCAGAAACGTTATGTTATCGCCCACATCCTAGAAAAAGGAGACGTACCCCACCGAACCCGCAACAAGAAACGGACCCGAATCGCCAAATTGGCGTGGATCACCTCGAATCAACGGGAACGGCGGGCAAAGAAAAACCAGAAACCAAAGAGATTGTTGTCTACGGAGTAATCAATAATCACTGTTCTATCTTGTCTGTATACTTCTTGTCTATATAAAGTGACTTTGAGAGGGCTACTTGTTTGTTTAGAACTGCCCACACATGGTTTGTTTGATTTCGAATCGCCGCCGATTGGGAGAGGCGCAGGTATGGAAAGTCGGACGACGCAACGGTACGGCCCGTGTTTAGTGATGACAGTTTTCCTATTTTTGACTTAGAAAATCACAGAAACATCCAAAAATTCTCATTTCTCAGTGCAATTTGTTGTATTCGTTGTGAGACCCATCACAAAATAGGGCATGCGCCTTTGAGTACTGTAGTGGGTCTCGCAACGAAATTCAGAATTTTGAATAATTATCGGAACTTCGATTGCTTTTTTTCACATTTTTCTGGTTTTTTCTTGCCAATACTAGTCAGTATTTACCCGTTTTGTTGTTATAATGCTATTATCCGTCCTATTCTCGCCACCCTGCCGTGCTAAAAAGAGAGATATTTTCACAAGTTCACCTACTTTTTGAAGGTCGCTCCGATGCGTTCAGCCCTCTTCATCCTTCTACTCGCCTTCACAGCAGACGTTCTTGCTAAAATCGATCATGTAAAGGAGAAAGCGGCCGAAACGCACGGCGACGCCACAAAATTAAAAGCGAAAGAGGCGCCGGAGCACGTCGACCACAAGAAAGTGTGTGAGTTGCTCCTTTCTGACCCTGAATTCTCTCAATTCTCCTCGTTTTCAGTTGCGGACAATTTTAAACAACGACGAATCGAGCACCAGACTGCTGTTGAGTCCATCAAGAAGATTGCCAAGGACAAGAGAAGGCTGTTCCTGGAGGATGTAAGTCTGAACCTTCGTTTGTTGAAATCTCGCATATTTCTGATATTCAGGTGCTCAAGAATGTGAACAATCTGCTGAAAGAGTCCAGGGAAACACTGGAAAGAACTGCTCATCGCTCCGATTCCCCATTCCCACATGGCAGTGATCTTCTGAAGGATGCTCTCTCCAAAGTTCTCGAAAACACGGCATTCTTCACCGACTTGTCACTCTCGTTCTCAAAGTTCTTCGAGACTAAGGTGCAGAAGGATCGAAAACTAAAAACTCTGCTCGTCTGGGCCTACAACTACTCCATCAAGACAGGAATCTTTGACGAGAAGACAGCAGAGAAGGTTGGCTTGATGGCTCAACAACACGAACTCATCGAAAAGTCCAAGAAGTGAGTTTTCACAAATTTCTGCTGTGAATTGTACCTCCATTCGTTTCAGATACTTCAATTCCTACGATAAGGACCGAGTGAAAGACGAATTGGAAGCAGAAGAGACGCAGAGAAAGCAGAAAAAGACGAAGAAGGCGGATTCGAAGCATCCGAAGGGAGAGCTCTGAGCCATGGCTCCGGAGTTAATTAAATTCAAATTTTATGCATAATTTACAACTGTGATCTTGAAATTTCTGTGTAGAAAGCGGCCATAATCTAGTGCAATTTGTGAATCTGTATTTAGAAAAATCATTTTGTAATCTAACTTTTCTCTGTTTGCGCATGATTTTCGACGGTTTCCAGCCGATCTCTTACCTTTTTCGTTATTCCCATGTCATTTTTCTTTGCTCACAACTGATTTCAGGTTATCCCAGTGACAATCCGGTGAACAATGACCAAGTACTCGTTGACTGAGCTGCGAAACTTGCAAGAGGACGATGAACTCGATCTGTCTGCCTCGGCGATTGTCGAGTTCCCGAACCCGATAATCCAGCTCACCCGTCTCACCAACCTCGACTTGAGCTCCAACACTCTGTCGGTTCTTCCGGAAAGCTTCTGCAAAATGACAAAGCTTGTTAGGTATCTTACCAATCTTCCTGGTTCTCGAGAAACGATCGTATTGCAGATTAGATCTTGGCAACAACTGGCTCCATCATCTCCCCGACGGAATCGGATTCCTCGTCAACTTGCAGCATCTGAACTTGTACAACAACAAGTTGGAAGATCTGCCCAACTCATTCGCCAATCTCCGATCCCTCAAATGGTTGGATCTGAAGAAAAACCCGATAAACCCGAAGCTTCTCGCAATTGCCGGAACGTGTTCTTCGGATGCCGAGTGCAAGACGGCCGCGAAGAATGTCGTCGAGGTGTACATGGGAGAGCGGAAGAAGGCTCTGGATGCTCAGAAGGCACAGGAAGCAAAGTTGCGGGCCAAGGTGCAGAAGGCACAAGAGGAAGAGAAGATCCGAAAGTATCAGGAGAAGAAAAAGAAGCAAGACGCTATAAAGCAAGAAGGTAGGTGTGGGAAAGGTTTCCAGGGAACCTGGAGCCAGTTGGCAGTTTCAGTCACTCCTCGCATTTCCTATACCCAAGAATGCGCAGCAACCATTACACTGTCAGTGAGACTGACCTAAGCCGGATAATAAGGGCAGGGTATTTAATTAGAAAACAGAGAGAACCCCGAGCAGGTGGCCCGACCGGGAGCATCTGTTCACCCCGCCCTCTCTCACCATGCCATCAACATTCTGTGTCCGGCCCAATTCCTTCCTTTTGTGTTCAAATCTGCCGTCGTGTCTCCTTGCCTCCTCCTTCTCACAGAGCCTGCCGGATGATTGACAGAGAGCACTTGGAACTGCGAAACGCAGACCGCACGGGGCACTCTGTCCGTTTCTGGCACTCGTCGCCTTCTTCCTCCTCCTCTCCTCTTCTCGTTTTTCTGCCCATTGCAGTCCAGTAGCAGTTCCCCCGTCGACGCCACCGCCTTCACTGTTTTTATTATGATTCCTTTCCTCCCGCTTCTCTGGGTCTGTCGAGAGGTGACGCCGGGGCGTCGAGGGAGAGAGCACGGAACATTATTATGTTATGTTTGCTCAAGTTTTTTGTTTCCCCGTTCTGAATCAGCTCATTTGTTCGATTTATTGTTACCGGCTACGCATTCGTATAGTTGAGAAGAGTCTTCTGGGTTCTTTCGAACTTTTTGAAGTTGCGAATTGATCTCTTCAATCTCTAGAAGCATGGTTCTGCTTTATGATCTTCAACGAAATCGGATACAGTGCACTTCTTCGCACTACTGATCCTCCAAGTGTCAAGTATAAGGTCGAGCGCACTGGTCTCTGCGATGTTGCACAACTGGCCCATCTCGTACCAACAACGTACGGGATGGGAAAATGAAGGAGTGCACAGTTCAGAGACACGCAGACCAAGTGAAAAAGCGCCTGTTGGCGGCCGGCGGTGACCCTCGCTCCGGACTGCCTGACCGCCCACTTTGTCTGTGTTGGTTTTCGAAATGCGAGGCGACGAACGGAGTGTCGTTCGGTTCTTGCAGTTCGCAAATCACTCTTTCTCGTTTTCCCATCGTCATTTTCTGTTATCTAGATCACCCTCTAGTCACTTTGTAGATTTACAAGGAAGTAGGTGTGCCTCCTCGCTATCTGATCGTGATGGAGTCATTACTTTAGCCTTCGTTAGCCTCTCTTCATTTACTTTGAGTTTTCGCGAGTTTTCCTGTGATTTTGAATCTCGCCGACCGACTGGCAAATTTCGCAGTTGACCCAGATATTTTTGATCTACCAGTTCGTCACTCGCTATCACTTCACAGTAATACGTGTGGACAAGCGCGAAAAGAAACGGAAGACATCGGGGATGACACACATTCCTTCCTTTCTTTCCGTCTTCCACTCCTTTTGATTGACGCGAGGAAATTTTGGGTTCTTCATCTTCCTTTTTCTATTTTCTTGATCATCAGAAATCAGTTTACTGCACCGATATTCTCGTTGCTTACTTATCCGTAACTTTTTCTGCGTGACCTTTGCCATTGCGCCCACCACGTTGCACTGTCTGGAACTTTCTCTGTCTTGCTCTTCCGCTCTATCACATCTTCTTCTCAGTTTTCTCTGTTTGTAGCTTCGAATCGAACTCTACTCTCGCTGAGTATCTCTCAGGAACGAAACAACGAAAAGGATGGCAAGTGAGTGACTGAAACTGGCCGAGGGACTCGCAAATCTCCCCGATGTTCGAAAATACGAAACTGATTAGTTGGATTTTCAGAGAAAGAGATGAAGCTACGCGACGGAGGAGTCAAGGCTGCCGTCCCACCTCCAAAGCTCCAGAAGCCGAAGGATGCTGCATCGAAGAAGACGTCCGAGGATCACAAGAAGTGCTGTTCCGAGCGGCCACGTGGATTCTTCTGCAAATGTGAGTGTTTTTTGAGGTTGCTTCCCTTTCCCCCGTCTCTCCCCTTATCACACTGTCTGCTTACGATGACGGAGCATAACCGAGTGTTTATTTTATTCACTCCACTGCTCCTCATACTCTTTTAGTCTGATACACCCCAAAATGCTACGCAGAGGTTCCCACTCTCTCTTCCCTGCTCCCCAATCTCATTTTTCAATTTCAGTGTTCGGATTCCTGCGCTCCGTGATCTTCTACACCTCCATAGCTCTTCTCACCTCCTCCACCATCGCCATCACCTTCGACTGCTACGGAATCGGAACCCCGATCCCTGGAACCGCGCCGCTCTGCAAGGACCTGACTCGTCTCACCAAGTTCACCAAGCCGTCCCCGCAGTTCGTCACCAACGTCAAGACCGCCTACGGACAAGTCTTCCATGGATATCAGTGAGTTCCTATCACCTCGCCCATCTCCCAACTCTATCGTTTCAGTGAGCAAATCAAGCCGCACGTCGCCCCAATCCAGGCCAAGGTCAGAACTCAGTGGAAGCAGTTCGCCAAGACCGACATTGGAGGAAAGGTCGAGAAGTTCGCCTACCAGGTGCACTCGTGGGTCGTTGAGAAGTTTGTTCAACTGCAGAGATTCGTGACGAAGCAGGTATGGAAGATTTCACTCTCATTCCACCAAATCTCTTTTCTTTCAGTACAACGCTGTCGCCGCCTGGTGGAAGAAGGACGGACAGAAGACCTTTGGACCGTACCTCGAGGGATTCGTGCTCGGACTCAAGATGGTGTACCAGGTTGTCCGCGACATCCTCCTCAACGCCGTCGCCGTCCTCGTTCACCTCGGAAACCGTGCCAAGGCCTTCTTCGTCGCCTGGACCCAGGGAGGATTCAACGCCGCTATGAACACCCTCAACCACTAGACATCGACTCTTCCGTCATCCCCCACAATTCCTCCTCCTCTCCCACTCGATCCATTCTCTCTGCCACTACGGATATCGTATTCGATAATTTCAGTAGTTTTCTCGGTAGTTTGTGTAGCCCCCTGTCCCCATCCACCCTCCACATTCTCCCCGCTCCCTCTCTCGTTTGTCTTTAATTTATTTTCACTACGTCCTCTTACTGGTGTTTCTTTATCGTTCTGTTCTTTCAACGAACGACTCTTTTGACAGTATTCTTTTTTAAATTATATAAAAGTGAATTGAATTGAAGACGCCACTCAAAATAGAATGCATGGATCAGATACTACGCGATGTTCGAAAAGCTTTGAGATCAATTGACACCGAGTGCACACCTTACTCTCCCGATTCGGGCGAGCGAAGTTAGTTTTCCGCAAAGACGAAAACCCCAATATTTAGAAAAATAACTCACTTGTTCAGTTGTATTTCCCACTGCCGTTTCCTCCATGACGCGTCTCAATCGGTGCATGACGTCCAGCTCTCCATGATCCGATGGTGTGGGGTTCCATTGCTCGTCGTCCAGATGAAAGAGAGCGAGAGAAGGTGAAACTGACTATAAGAGTCCTACTGAAGTCCCCTGGATGTCCACTCAACCTCGAAACATCCCCGGTCGTGGGGGTCAGGGGCCAAAGCGACGACGTGAAAGCGAGGTTGAGGGTCCCAGAGACTTCCTACTAAAACAAAGTCCCTCTCCCACTCTCTACATCATCTCACGAAGCAGTTCCTTGTTGTACTTGATCCGGTGTATTCAGTTTCCGTGTCTTTTTGTCTCCTCTCGTCGGCGCATCCTCCATTGCAATCAGCGGGCTTCGGGAGCTTCCAGGTTAGGTTGGCAATTTCAGAAGATCTTCTTGATGGAGTTGAAGCTTTAAAATGTTCATTGGCTTCATTGAGAACGTCGCTAAAGCTGTTGTTGTCGTTGGCGCTTTTCCGAGCATCATTGATCCTCTGAAACATCGTGCTACAATGATTGCAGAGAAAAGCAAACAACTCACCTTTAAGATCCAGATCCAAGTCTAGAAGAGAGAAAGAGGAGGTTTCTGTGACTTTATGAGTCCTACTGAAGTCCCCTGAGTACCACTCAACCTCGAAACATCCCCACAACCCGGGGGTCGGAGCACCAGGCGTAGACGCAAAAGCGAGGTTGAGGGTATCAGTGGCTTCCTACTAATACAAGTACCCTCTCTTACTCTCTTCACATGTCGCAGTTGTCGTAGTTGCTTTTCTTTCCATCAATCCAGGTGTTGTTGTTGTTTGATGATACGCTAGTCCAGATAGCTCCTCGGCTCCAAAAGATGTAGATGATCAAGTTGACGTGATGTGGTCGGTCCAGAAGGCTCCAGAAGATGTTTGAACTGTCTAGTGACTTCTCGTAGTTGTCGGTTTCCAAGGTCCAGATTGCATAGCGTCGAGTTGATAGACGATCTGGAATTGGAAAGTTATCAAAAATAGCTCAAAAAACAATCAACTCACCTCCACGATCCAAATCCAAAGCTAGAAGAGAGTAAGAGAAGGGTTATCTGACTGAAATAGTCCTATTGAAGTCCCCTGAGTACCACTCAACCTCGAAATATCCTCGCATGGGAGGGTACAATCCCAGGAGAGCACGCGAAAGCGAGGTTGAGGGTATCAGTGGCTTCCTACTGTAACCGTACCTCCTCTTACTCTCTTCTTCTTAGAACCCATTGTCTTGAAGTTCCATGATCTTGGTAGGATAGAAGTGGATGTCGCCGTTCCAGGAGACGTTGCAGACGGATGGGCGGCTCCAGATGACAGTCGTGGACGCTTCCAGTGATCCAGCGGTTTCTTGACGTCGCGGTGTTCCAAGTGAAGATGTCCAGATTGTGAAGCGGCGAGTCGGAAGGCATTCTGAAGTTAGCACATCATCAAACGGTCTCAAGAAACAATCAACTAACCTCCACGATCCAAATACAGAGCTAGAAGAGAGTAAGAGAAGGGTTATCTGACTGAAATAGTCCTATTGAAGTCCCCTGAGTACCACTCAACCTCGAAACATCCCCACATCACGGGGGTCAGGGCCCAGGCGAAGACGCGAAAGCGAAGTTGAGGGTATCAGTGGCTTCCTACTGTAACCATGCCCCTCTCTTACTCTCTCCTTTTGTCGTCGAAGTCGTCGTGGTCTCCATGAGGTCGTGTTGATGGGGAAGATTTGGCTCCAGATGGCGACGGACTGAGACGGAGAAGGTCCTTTGAAGATGGATGGACTGAAAAACATTGGAAAATCAATGAAAGGAAGGACAAAAGAAGAGTAGAATTTAGAAAATCAATAAGACGATCCAAGACGGATCGGGAACGGTATAAGAAGAGGGTCAAGCGTGAGAAGACACTAAATACAAAAATGCACCAAAATGAGACGACAATAGAGACGTCAATAATTACAAAAGTCGTAAACAGAAACCGAAATAGATCATTTACGTGCATAGTGGCGGGGTAGATAGAGGTCAAAAACGGTTAGCGAGGGGCGTACTCGCATACAAATGGGTCCGTCCCGTGCGAGAGGGGAGACACGCCGACAACGAGAATGTGTTCCCTACCTATTAGCACAGATCAACCATCGATCTGTGTTCTTCTTTGTCTGCTCGTAACGTCTCCGCACTCATTGTCTTCTTCTTCTTCTTCTCCAGAATGTCGTCCTTCCCAATTCTGAACCTTCCGTTGATTCCCATTCAGAAAGTTATCAGTTTTCTTCCTCCAGGAGCATTGTAAGTTGTATCATTTACACGATTTAAAGATAGGGCCCATTTCGATTCAATGCTACTTCCAGAGTGCACCTGGCCTTGACATCCAAGAGGCTGAAAACCATCATTGGCCTCACGAACCTCTTCGTCGACTACTTCAGAATCTCCATCACGAACTTTACATGCAGAATTGAGATGAAACTGTTCTACAACGAGTGCAAATTCATCTGGATCTTTAGAGAAAGAGCACCGCCCATTCGTCCTCATGCAACTCTTTTCCGAGAGTTCAAATCCTCCTATGTCCCCAATCCACTTAGGAACATGAAAATCGCCGTTGAGTGGATCTCCAAAATGATCCGATTCCCTGTGGGGATTGTGACAATCAGAGGATCAATGTATGACGGGATAGAGGACATTCTTCGATGGGAACCCATCCACCAATGCGAGCAACTCGAAGTTAGGAATGTCGACTTCTCGAATGTCGAGGAAGCAGCTCAGCCTGATTTCAAGCTTTTCAAAGATCTAGAGATTCTGACAATCAGTAACGGGGGATGGTTAGAAGTTGACCATCTTGCACAGCTTTTGGAGACAGAGAATATTCAAACACAGATCACGGATTGCTCTTTCACATGGGAACGGGTGAATGAATTCGTGAAGATTTGGATGGAGAGTGGGAACACGAAACTCAGGAGGTTGTGGATTCAATTTGAGAGCAATGACGAGGAGAATGGGAATCGAAGAATGTTGTTCGAGGGATTGGAGATAAGGCCACGGGACCCGGAGATGCGGCCGAAGAACTATCCGTAAGTCGAGAGTTTTGAGCTGTTTTGCACCTTTTTTATTGAGATTTTGTATAGAGAATGATAGAAAAAGAGCTCTAGAACCTGTACTTCTCTATTTCTTATTAAAAAACGCAAATGAATTGACCCAAAGCCGCTCAAAGACGGGTCTCGTAGCGAACTTGGTTTCTGGGTGTTTTGACAACTTTTGCAAGGTCTGTTATTTTTCGATGAAAACTGGCTGAAATATGATCTTAGTACTCGTCCCTATCAAAAGAGAGCAGAAAAACTTGCCAAAAACCGTCTAAACTCTCCTTAAAACGAATTCGCGGCGAGACCCGCCAATTGTCAGTTGCTTTACCATTCGTCTCGGCACTTGTCTGAAAGATTCTGCCGATTTCCCAATTTCCCTATCCTTTTTTTTCAGGAGATACCCTCACTTCCCCGCTGTTTTCTGTGAACATGCCCAAGACATCATCCGTCAAGACGGCGCACTCGCTTCACTTGTCCCTTCTCGGAACTGTTTTCACTTTGTTGTTTGGCATCCGGAAGACTCGAATCGACAGCGTTCATGATTGATTTTAAATTGAAATTTTTATTCACAATAAAGAAACGTTTACAAAACTTGAAGTTCTAGTTGAATGAACGAAGGAACATTTGAATGAACGAAGGAACATACAATAAATGGAAAGTAAAAAGGAATTAGATTCGAAGTGTACAACACTGTAGATCGGATGTGAGATCGATAGATTACTTGGTGCCCTTCAGCTGTTGACGGAGCTCTATTATCTTCTCGCGATCGCCTTCTGGCAGCATCTGAAGATCGTGCTCGCTGAGTTGCATGACTTGCATGAGGAGTTCTGCATTGGCTTGTTCCTCTTGAGCTGTATCTGGGACTCGTGTGCGAGCGGGTTGTCTCGAAGCCATCTGTTGCTGGGGCATCGGCTGACCGTAGCCTTGTCCGAATGGTGGACCTTGTGGATGACCCATTGGAGGTCCCATTGGTTGTCCCATTGGTGGTCCGGCTGCAAAGAAATGTGAATTAGGAAGTCTTGAAAAGAGATTCTTACCAGAACGCATAGTCGGTGGGTTGTGTGGAAGTGGCAGTGGCATCTGCTGCTGCGGAACGATCGGAGCAGAATGTGGAACCATTCCAGGAGGAGCTCCTTGTTGTGGAAGCTGGTGGAACGGAGTCATATTGGCAGCCTTGTTGCGGTGAAGCAGACTGAGAGCAGTCTGTGGATCGACGATTCGCATGACAACGGCTGCTTGAAGAACGGCGTAGGAGAGTTGTGGATTCTCGACGAGAATCGCATTGCACTCGGTTGGGTTGTTGATTAGAGCCTCTTGGAGTTGCTTCATCAACTCGAACATCTTCTCGGGAGCCAGCGAAGCGACGGTTTGCGAGATTTTCTACAAATGTACCATTTGAAGCTCAGTTATATTTTCTCCATTGCTTAAAACTCACCTCAGGTGCCTTTCCAGCATCGCATTCCGGTCCGTACGGATTCTCCTCAACTGGTGCTGGAGTATTCTGTGCCTGATTGAAATCCTCCATACCACCCGCTCCACCGGCAGCACTGTCGACACGCAGAACTCTTCCATTCAAATCGTATCCGTTCAAGTTTCGAATCGCAAGTTCGGCAGTATTAATGTCTGGGTACTCGATGAATCCGTATCCTTTCGGCTTTCCGGTCTCTCTGTCATGCACCATTTTGATCGACAACACATTTCCGACCTGGAAAGCAAAAATTTGTGAGAATTTGAAATTATATTACTTACTCCTTGGAAGATACTCCGTATCGTGTCTTCTGTGACGTCGTAACTAATGTTTCCCACTGAAAATGATTGAACAATGTTTTCGAAGCGACGGAAAGAAAAACTCACCAAAAACAGAGCGCTGAGATCGGTCTCCGGAAGGTCCGGACTGTTTGTAGCCACCGCCCATCATCTTTGCTGCAAAATTTACATGAAAATTGGTAAAAAGACGAAGAAAGAGAAAATATCGATAGAAACCCGTCGAGGAAACACAACAAAGACGACTGTTTTTCGAATAATTTTCGAAAATCTGCGACTGGCAAGAGCGTGCGGCAAAGTTGCAAAACTGCGCGCCGCAGGGTTGCAAAGTAGGCCCCGCCCCTCCGTGACGTCAGCGACAAGCCGACACCGAATGACCCCGACGGAAAGTGACCACCTGCGTATAAAACGGTCGTTTCGTGTCATGACACACATATCGATTACTCAATTATCATTCCGTTCCCACGCCACATTCATTCCAGATCGCCGAGACAAAAGAAGAGAGAGAGCAGCAAAGTGAGGGATTTGAATTTCTAGCCAATTCTCATTTTCGCACCATGAATAATGTATCGATTCCGTCCCGCCGCGTCCCCGTATTTGCTCCCCGCTCCCCGCGGTTTTTCGCTCCGAATTTTCGTTTGATTTATGAGCCGATTTTGCGCATTTTGATGGATGGGAATGGCTTTATGACGAGCCGAGTTGACGTGGCACTACACAGTTTTTGTCGAGTTTCGAGAGAGAAAATGGAGTTAGAGAAGACAGAGAAGACAACAATGATGTTTCCGGTTTGAACGGACCCATAATAGGACTATTAAAAGGGCAATGAGGGGCGGCTAAACATAGTTTTCACTTCCTCCGCCGCTCTCTCCCCAATCACTTTTTTGTTTGGTTTGTGTTTCCCTGTTTTGCTATTTTTCCTCTGTTTCCTCTTTTTTCTGCTTCCTTTTCCTCTTTTTTTGCTACTTTTTCCCGCAAAATCCTCTTCCAAATCCCTACTGAATAATGAATCAAGTCTGCTCGAAAAGTCCACGTGCGCTCTATCATGCAATGTTGCAAGCATGCTTCATTGACACCGTTCGCCCCTATTCGATTGTGTTGAAGGTGTGCTCTATTGAGAATAGAATAGGTAACTTTATGTGTACTGAATCACAAATTCTCTACTTGCCAGCTCACCTCTCTTCCCCTAAAAAATTTCCGTGATACGGAAAATACCTCCTTATCAATTTTATCACCATTTCCCACTGACTCACCGCTATTTATAAGCATCTCAACTCTCTCCTCCCTTCTCCATTTTTCATCTGAAACTGCCGTGTTCACGCCTTGTCTCTCCAGAAATCCCTCGGGGACCCGAAGTTTGCGGCTGCTTCCCCTTCTCACTTGGTGTATTCCATGTATTCCCCTCGGAACACAAACACATCTTCTTCTTCTTCTTCGTGAGCATCTTCTCCCGCTTCTCCTCCTTGGCCTCCTCAACAACTTCTCCTCGCCCGAAACTGGCTTGATTACAACCTCCGTCGTCTCTGCATCTCCGCCCACCACAATGTTCTTTCTCCGCTCTCGTCAAACTTCTCTCGGGAAGAAAACCACGGAAAAGAAGACGTTGTGGAGAAGGAGAAACAGAAAAAAGAAAGAAACGAAGAAGAAGAAGAAGCGCCTCCTTTTTTATGTGCAAGTTTTTTCGTCCCCCCTCCCGAGTCGTCGTCGTTTGGCTCTGTGAGCACAGCAAGTGTGTATGTGTGCTCCCGGCTCCTCGCCACTGCTCTCCCCTTAAATTGGCTTCTTTTCTGTTTTTCACGGCCACTCCTGTCGGCTTTATTACTCCCTGACGCTCTTTTTTCGTACTTTTTCTCCCACTTTCAAAAGTTTCCCTCTTTCTTTTTCTCTGGAACGTTCTCCTCGTTCAAACTTCCCACCCCCTCCCCCCGTTTTGTTGTTGGTTTGATCCATGAGAGGGATATTATTATTCCCCATTTTCTTCTCTCCTGTCGGCTGTCGGTTGTCGCATTCATTCCATATACACATATGTTTTTTATATGTTTTTTACGGCTTGTTGAGTCCGAGTCCGCGGCTCACTTTTTCCTGCTTTCTTATGTCTCTTTTTGTTCTTTTCCCTGCTTTTTTTCTTTCCATTTTTGACGAGGTTTAATGGAGCGCGCTTGCCTGTTCCCCACCCCCACAACTTCTCAACAGAGCGCCCTTGCTCCTCCCCGTATCTTTTTCCGTGATCTCCAGTTCGTTTGTATCTTTCTGCCGCATCTACATCACTCTCAATCCCTGCCCAAATCCCTCCAGATTACCCTTTCCCCTCTCTCTTCACTCCCTTTCTGTCATGTTGCCACGTCATCAATGGAACTCTGTCTTTTCCTGTTTTTTTTCACTATCCCATTCTTTTTTCCCATTCTGGTTAGAAGGGACTCCTCCTCCCCGCTTCCAACTTTCTACCACCACCACTACCAACTTTGAAATTGAGCCAGTCCGCAGAAGAGAGCATGTGAACCGACGGAGACGCAGAGACCTTCGGGAGGGCTTAGATGAACTTTTGTCTTGGCCCGTCGTTTCGGCGCCCAACCGACACCAACACCCCCGGACATACTTCCTCTTTTCCCTTCTTCTTGTTGGGCGAGAAGAAGAAGAAGAAGAACGAAGAAAGGAAGCGAGAGAAGATGTTTTGGAAACCTTCGGAAGCCCCGAAAGCTTCCCCGCTCCGACCGATGACACAAATATCGAATTTCGCAGTTTCCAGTTGGACCCACTCTCCACAGCTACCAGGACGCTCGCCCCGTCGTTTATAAACATTACGTGTACAGCTTCACTTTCACTTTGTTCACTCTCGGCCCGGCCACTTTCCGATCCGGCAACGAGACATGTTGCCCGGCGATTTGCGATTTATGGTGATGGAGCAACGCGTTGCGAGGAGAGGATCCGTAGTTTCTAGAGCCGTTTCTCTTTTCATTTTGGGAATCGTAAGTTTGCTCGGAAAGCGACCGCTCAGTGTTTAGTGCTTCTAGCGTCTTTAGATGTGATTTCTGATCTAGATTAACTAAGGATTAGCTCATAACGGTTTCCGGGATATCATGTGCACTCTAATGATGTTCAGCTCCTAATCCTAAAAGAGCAGAGAGAGACAGCTCTACTGTCGAGATGCGAGTTACTGTAAGTAGTCTGTGGTTTACGGTAGCATTAATAAGATTCAAGAGAGACCCTGAATACCATAGGAACACGCTGATTGACTCCACCCACAATATTTCATAACCCCAACATCTCTATCCCTCCACTCCCCTTCCCTACTCCAGAGCCACACACTCCCAGTTGTTTTCCACTTCCCCTATCCACCTGTCTCAATTTGATTATCTGATTATCACCCCCAGTTCTCTCTTTCTCTCCCCGTCTCCCGTCATCCCAATTTCCACAAAAAGCGGAGCAGTTAAAAGAGAGCCAGAGACGGGGAAGGGACCCGCCCCTTGACACGCAAAAGCGTGGAAACGAGAGACCGAGCGGTCTTGTCTGTGCCTCCGCGCCGTGCCGCACTCTCTCCGTCCGGTCCCCTCCATATATATCGAACAGATGTGCTCTCACTCCGTTGGGAGCTGTCTCGCTCCCTCCATGCTTCTCGCCTCTCTGCGCTCCGCTTCCATCCCAAAACGGGCCGAGCGACAGAAGACAGCTCGACGCCTTCTCCCCTCTCTCCCACCCCGTTTTCCCTTCCCCCCTTTTCCTCACTTATTTTTTTCTTTGCTTTTTCCTTTTTCCCTTTTTCTCCCTTTTTCTTTCTTTCTCTTCCCCATCTCTCCAGCTAACTGTTCCCTCTTTCAGACCGTCTCTCTATGCTGCTTCGGTCACTGTAGGCACCCATTTTGGAATCCAACTGAACTGAAGATTGTCGTGGTGAGACCCGAGGAACAGATAACACAATGACCAAGGACAGGTGAGTATATTCACTTTGAAAAAATGATATCAATGCACTAAAAACATCCGGGAAGAATCCCAAGAAAGCCGGAAGTGAATGAAGCTGGTGTAACTTCGGGAGGTTCTCACGCCTTCTGAAGCTATTTCTGGCAGAAATGATGTATTAGAAAAATGTTATGTAACTCAAGATGAACATAGATTGGTTAACATAACCGCACAAAGTTTATACTACTCTCCAAAAAAAGCGAAAACAAATCATGTTCTGTAGCAATGGACATCCTTGGTGATCTTCACTTTGGAAGCCTATAGCGTCCTTTGGAACGGTTTTCGAGAAAACTTTTGTACTACAAAAATGTTGAAAATTTTAAGATCTGTCGTTTCATTGTAAAGCAGTTGAAATTTTGATTCAAACCCATAAACCCAAAGAAAAGAGAGGGTCGTCATTGAAAGCTAGCATGCCTTGTGCCGCGAGCGTTCTAGGTTTTAATCCCACAGTTTCAGTCAACTTTTCCAACTCTATCCCCTTCCAATATCTTTTTTATTTGCAGATTGTCCGCCCTGAAAGCGGCTCAATCGGAGGACGAGCAGGATGACGACATGCACATGGACACTGGCAACGCACAGTACATGGAGGAGTTCTTCGAGCAGGTCGGTCCCTAAAAAAGCTGATCAAATAAGCCGAACCGCTGACAAATTGTCAAATCGAATTGTTCCCATGATATGACGAGGCGGCAACATATTTCGCAATACTTCCCTTCCCGTCATCATCCGTTTCGTTTCCTTCCCAGGAGTCTCTGCTCCGATTGAATATTCATAGTCCCACCACCGGCCTGAGACGACCTTTTTCGGAATTCATGGAAGAAAAGAAGGCGTGAAACGGAGGGGGAATTGAAAGAATTTGGCGAGTATTTATCGTCGGTAAATAAATAGAGAGTTGAGTCATTTCGGGTCCCAGCTGGAAAAACGAATTGAGAGGACAGAGTGAATCGGGGGAAAGGATTAGGTAAAGGAGCTGGTGGAGGGGAAGCCGGATTTTCGAACGAATCGTGTTATGTGTAACTGAAATGAAATGCACTTTCGATTTCCAGGTCGAAGAAATCCGTGGAAGTGTGGACATCATAGCCAACAATGTGGAAGAAGTCAAAAAGAAGCACTCGGCGATTCTCTCTAACCCCGTCAATGATCAGAGTAAGCCATCGAAATAAGACAACAAAAACAACATTCCACCTTTCAGAAACCAAAGAAGAACTCGACGAGTTGATGGCAGTGATCAAACGGGCAGCCAACAAAGTCCGCGGAAAGCTGAAACTCATCGAGAACGCAATCGAGCACGACGAAAACCAACAAGGCGGACATGCCGATTTGCGTATTCGGAAGACACAACACAGCACACTATCGAGACGGTTTGTGGAGGTGATGACGGATTACAACAAGACGCAAACGGACTATCGAGAGAGGTGCAAGGGAAGGATTCAGAGACAGTTGGATATTGGTGAGTGTTTCTTAACAGTGTTCAAAACTATTAGAGGTGTTTTGCAGCCGGAAAGCAAGTGGGAGATGAAGATCTCGAGGAAATGATCGAGAGCGGAAACCCAGGAGTGTTCACTCAAGGAATCATCACAGACACCCAACAAGCGAAACAGACATTGGCAGACATTGAAGCACGACACAACGACATCATGAAGCTGGAGAGCAGTATCAGGGAACTTCACGACATGTTTATGGATATGGCAATGCTCGTTGAATCTCAGGTGAGTTTTCCCTGTGCTGGATAGATTGAACACTCCTGTTTGCAGGGAGAGATGGTAGATCGTATCGAGTACAATGTGGAGCACGCCAAGGAATTCGTCGATCGGGCGGTAGCCGACACGAAGAAGGCCGTTCAGTACCAATCGAAAGCACGAAGGGTTCGTTTTTTACGTTTTCTCTTTTGAACTGGAAAGTGCGCTTCTTTGAGGAGCGTTTTGTTGTAAACTTTTTGCATGTATTGTTAACTTCTTTTAACTTTTCCGTCCGCCAAGGAAGTCTCATTGGTAGTCCACTCGGTGACCTACCACTAACCCAATTACCGTTGTCTAATTGTCTTTGTCCATTTTTGTTTCGTTTTGCAGATGAAATGCTATATATTTGTGTTAATTGTTGTCATTGTGCTGCTCATCGTCATCGCCGTCGTCATCTGGGTCGTCGTCTCGAACGCCGCCACTTCTGTTGTTGTGCCGTCCGGATCGTCCGGATCTTCCGGGTCCTCCGCTTCTGCACCTTCGGCTTCGCAACGTTTCCGCGTTCGATGAATGAAATCCCCATGTTTCTGGTTGTACCCGTTGAGCTTTAACCGTGTGATTCAATGTCCATTCATTGTGATTGTCTCTGTGATAAAAAGTGTCTCTAAACCCTTCTCTCATCTCGCTCGTTTCGTTTTCAGAAGAAGATCATCATTTTGATCGTCGTCACCGTCATAATCATCATCTTGTCCCTTTGGCTTATCCAGTACATCCCTGGAATCTAAGCCCCGCCTCCCTCCTTTTTCCTTTGTCATAGATCCTCCCGGTGGCCGCGCGACTTTCTAGGCCACCGGCCATAAAGCAACTTTTCATGAGATAACACGGCTCCAAAATGAACCAAATAAGTAATAATAATGATAACGATAACTAAATAACTTAGAGTTTTAGGTGAGTAGAGCAGATTTTTATTTTAATTTTACAAAAGTTGAAAGACAACAAAAACAAAACTTATCGTAATCCCTTTATTTATTGAATGTTAACTAAACGAAGACCTAATTTATATTAATTTATTACCTTCTAAAAGTGGCCTATCTTTCTGCAATATTTCCGGAATCCTTACACCCTCGATTAGGTGTCAGCAAACGCGCTCCACCGAACTCGCCGTGTGTTCCCATCTTCCCCTACCCACTGCCTTTTCGCGCGCTTTTCTCCCCGTTTCAGACCAAGCAATAGTTCCATTTCCCCTTTTCTTTGCCCATAGAATCGATCTCAATCTAATTTCATCAAAAATCCAAAAAACACCCTTCCAATTCGCTTCTTTTCCCCTTCGTAGGACCCATTTCTTACTGTAAGAAACCGCCCCGATTGTCCTGTTTTCTTAGCCTCTCTCCAATGTTTCCTATGTTTCTCTCACTCTGTTTTAACCTTGAAAACCAACAAAAACATCCAATAATCAATAAATGTCTCTTGCGCTTTCACTGATAAGACGATTCCGAGTGAAAAGGGTTTCAGAAGAAGATTTGCATCCTGGTCACTGGCGTCATCCTCATCACCGCCCTCATCATTTTCATTCTTTTCTGGACCAAGGTCCTTTGATTTCCGGGATATGAATAAATCTAAAAAGGGTTTATAAATAAATTGAAGTGGTATAAATAAATGGCGAAATGGAGTGAAAAAAAAAAATGAAAAGTGAAAAGAAATATAAATGGAGTGAATACAGACAATGAGGAGAATGCTAAATAAAGCCACAGAATACAAGTTAGATAAATGAAGTGAAAAAAAATATAAATGGAGTGAATACAGACAATGAGGAGAATGCTAAAGCCACAGAATACAAGTTTAGTCACAGTTAAAGTAAGAGATTGATTGAGATGAGATGGGATGATAGAAAAGAGATCATGGGTCTCAACAGGGTAACCGAAAAACTGAAAAGTTATCAAAGTGGTATAAATGGAGTGAATACAGACAATGAGGAGAATGCTGAAGTCACAAAGTTACAAGTTTAGTCACAGTTAAAGTGAGAGATGGATTGAGATGAGATGGGATGATAGAAAAGAGATCATGGGTCTCAACAGGGTAACCGAAAGACTGAAAAGTTATCAACGGGTAATACATGAATTGTGTGGGTGGGTGAGGTACAGTAAGCATATCGATGATATTCAAAATAGAAGAGTTAGAATTAGCACAATGTTACAGACAAATACGAGAAGTGAGGCGGAAGATCGAGTTATCAATAGCCAGGTAGTATTTCGTGACATATTCCTTTGCCGGCGCCGCATCTGAAACAAGGAACATTGAATTGAAGAAACAAAATAATTTGGTGTTTTGAGTAGATCACAAATCCAAAAGTGATCTACCCCGCGGGAACCAATTGGTTTTCAGTTTGTTTCCCTGCGCACACTGTCCCCGATTCTTTTCCTCTCTTCCCACCCCAACATGCTGCCTGTCAATCCCCCATCGGTCTACACCGACGATGAGATCCCGTTGCTCAAGAAGGAGATGCGTCGTGCCGCCCAATGTCTCCGCGAAGAGACTGCTTCGTTCATCGAGCATCAAGTGGAGCTGTACCGCGACAAACCGCCACATGTCCCCATCTTCTTCGTCAAGGGATACAACTTTCTCAAGGAGGAGTGTGCCAGTATCAACCACAAGGACAGAGTCATCGACTACCTGCCGCAAGCCATCGAACTCGTCATGCTCACCGAGTCGGGACCACCATCACCGGGTGTTCTGCCGGAACTCCGCGACGGATATCTCGTCGAACCATCATCTGATGCTTCTCTCAGGACCGAGATCTCCCGCTTCTGCTCCGACATCACCGAGTACTGCCGCAATGCATTCCGTGTCACCAGAGCTCTTCCACGCATGCCGCACTCGTACATCATGACTCTGATCTATTTCCAAAGAAGGTTCTACACCGAGGAGCAGAACTCCGAAAACCTCCGACTGATCAGCTGCATTCCTCAACTCACGGTGAGTCTCTAAGACTTGATTAGATCTTAAAAGTGATCGAAACCTCTCGGTTTTCAGCAACAGTTCATCACCCGGGCCCTCGGAGAGCACAACGTTCCAGCGGACTACATCAAGCGAGGAACAAACCTCGAGTACCATCAATTCTAATCACCGCCAATGTACCTATTTCAAATCATTCTTGTGCAATACCTCTTTTCTTGTTATCTTTTCGTAATAACTCTCGGATTCATAAATAAACGCATCAGAATAGAAAATCTGCTTACCTGCATCGAACGCCTGATTTCTTGAGAGTCTTGAATTGTTCCTTCGACCAATACGAAATGCTTATCGTCTCTCCGATTGCAATGTCGTGCAGGGCGTAAACTGCTATACGAGGAATCAACGGATCCGATTCCCGAACACGACTGTGCACCTCGATGAACGTGGCGTTCGGTTTGCAGCCGTGGTTGATGAAGCGAGCAACGTTTCTGCAATTAAATATGTCCGGTATTCAGATGATTCAGTAACTCACCCAAAGTTGAGGGCACGGATTATCAAGCCCGGATACATCGTGCTGAATTCAGCATCGTAAATCACACTTGGCTTCTTCGCTTTCTCCGAGCTCGTAGAGATTGCAGATACAGGTGAAGGCTCCAACAGAGACGACGAAGATTGTTGCGAAGACATTTCTTCCGGCGAGTCCATTCTATTCTGGTCTATTTTCGCTCTTCTTCTCTTCTTCGGCTCTTCTTCTTCCTCTTTTTCTAGGAGCTCTCCAGTGTACTCGCAAATGAAATCTCCTGCCTTGATGTCCGATGCTGCGCGGACTCCAAATCCGAGTTCCCTTTCATAATTGATGACGAGATGAGCGGTTTGTCCTTGTTGCATCCGTCTTCGGGGACATTTTGAGTCACAGCCACACTCATCAGAACACTCAACAACGATCCGTCCGGTCTCGCTGTTGTACTCGCTCAAGTCCAGTAGACCATTCGCGTTGTACTTCAAGTTATGTGTACGGGAATCCTTGTAGAGCTTTTTGAACTGAAACAAGAGTATTAGATGCTTTATGAAGTGTAGAAAACAACATACTTTTATGTCGCACATGCAGTCTTCACTCGGACATGCACCAATCTGCTTCAAAACGGGAATCGAATCACCTAGGATCTCCGAGAAAGGTTTATTGATCTTCTGAGCGAGAAGCCAATCGTACACATTTCTCTGAGTGATGTTGAGTCCGGTGTACTGAAAAAAATCGAACTTTCTGAGAGCGCCGCCTTGTCACAAACCACATATTTCGGGGGTTTGAGGTTACTGCTTGGGTCCAACTCGACAAGAACCATGTAGAACACCAGACCAGTCAAGTCAGCGTCTTCTCTGTTGATAGTTGTGTGGAAGTAGGTCAGATCTTCATAGCACCAGAAGCGGTTCCTCGGGTCCTTCAGCTCGTCACTACAAGGGTCCGTTTCCAAGAACAGCTTCCTCATCAGCTCGTCTTCTTCGTCTTTGCTCATCCGTTTCTTGCTTCTGGATCGAGCTCTCTTCTCTTCCGCGACTTGTTTTTCAGCTGCGACCTTCATAGCATCGATGAACTTCTGCCGGACATCAAACTCTTTCAGTCGCTCTGGACAATCTTGGTTGACATCATCCTCTGTAGTCTCATTGCGATAATGGGATGTCCAGCCTTCGTAGTAGACGCGCAAATTCCCGTCTTTGTCCTTCAAGTAACCTTTCATTCAGAAGAGAACAACAGTAAAACATACCTTATAAACAGCCTGAACCGGCCAGTTTTTGTCAGCGACGTCATATTCTTTTATGTTCGTAGGGCCAAACTTTTTGCTTGGAATTCCCGGCAATCTATAAGGCAGCAGGTATTTGCCATCGATGTTTCCTAGTCGAGCTTCAGTGCAGATTGGATGGATTGCTTCTTCAACAAACTCGGGAATCATCCTCACGCGGTTCGGTCGCATCACGGGACTCTCAATGTCTGGGTCGATGACGATCAGGCAAGCTGTCACTCCGTCTTCGTACGGACTACTGAAAGACAAATCATTAAAAACATGCTCAAGTGGTTGAAAACAACTCACGGGTAATTACTTTTCTTTGCGTTCGCTGTAGATCGATTGTTCAAAAGACTCGATCTTCGTGTCCGTTTCACTGGAGTCTTTTTCGGCGCCGTTGTCGGTTTATCCGGGATGCACACCGACACACGCCTGAACAAATTTTCAGTTTTGCGACGGTCGTCTCGTCTGGTCAATGGCTTTCTGGTGCCACACAGGTTTGCTTCATTGAGCAAACCTGGCAGACGGTCGAACCGGAGCGGATATCTTCTGAAACAAGGGGCTCGATCGGTTATTTGAAACGGTTTCGTTTAAATCGCTCACCGAGGTGGTCGGTTTTCCTTATCGGCTTCTGACTTCAATTGGAGCGATCTCCCGCGAGCCTTCTGAGGATCCGACATCTCCGCCAACAGACCTGTCAATTTCAAATGTTGAAATAGTCGTTAAGAACGGTTAGAATAGTCAAGGATTCAAAGAGAAGTCAAGGAAACCGCCGCGCGCCTTTGGAAGTTTGAAGATTTTGCTGATTTGAGCATGTTTAGAAACCCAAATCCCACAGAATAACATTTGTCACATTAATTTAGGAACATGATTCAGAAAGTTCAGCCTCTCATTAGTTCTGGAACCAGAAAAGGACTTAAATTTTTGAACTCTGAACTTTCAGAACTCGGTCAAATCGGATCAAGAGCGAACGTAATTTGGTGGCATTCCCGTTTCTTAACGCGCTCTTCCGGATGGGCATAGTCTCGCTCAATAATCCTGCGGCGACCTAAGCACGTAAACAGATGAAAACTGCAAACTATCAAAATTTTCCGGGAAAAAATGTTTCAAAATTTGAGAAATTCAACCCCCTTTTCTCAAATTTTAGGCCCTTCCTTTTTTCAAACTTTGTCTCTGCCGCTGTTTTCTCTTCTCCGAGAGGACTACACGGAGTTCGTTGCGAAACCCGGGCGCCGATTTACGGCGTGCGCCTTTAAATTTTAACTTGAACAATTTTCGTTTTTTTTTGTGGCAAATTTGAATTTTATAAATGTTCCTGGTTTCTCTAATTCCTTTTTCCCTTTTCTTCATCCAAATTTCCTCAGAATTATCGATTTCTCAGAACGATGAATAATTCTTTCAGAATGAACCCTGATTTCCCCGAAGGAACCGTGAAGCCGTACCTAACCGTCGGAGCTCACAGGGATCTGATCCATTGTGTTAGTTATTCCATTATTTAAACGCTTCAATAGTAGAATATGTCAATTCCAGGTTGCTTTCGATTCACATGGACGACGAATGGCTTCTTGTTCCAGCGACATGACGATGGCCATTTGGGACCGACAGTCGAACGGAAATTGGAGGAGATCTGCGCATTGGAAGGTTGGTTCTCAACGAATCTCGGTTTCCCTGCATAATATGTGTAAAATTTGGTTTGCAGAGTCACGGAGGCGCTGTTTGGAGAGTAATGTGGGCGCACCCGGAGTTTGGGCAAATTGTGGTGACTTGCTCGTACGACAGAAACATTATCATCTGGGAAGAACAAATTGTGCGGTCTGAGAAGGATTTGAGTGAGTTTCACACTTTCAAACGTTGCATTAAACATTCATTTTGTGTTCAGAGCCAAAGGAAAGTCAATGGATCCGCCGCACCATCATTGGAGACAATCGCGCCGACGTCACCGATGTTTGCTTCTCTCCACGACACCTTGGACTCATGATGGCTTCTTGCAACGCAGCGGGCACTGTTCGTGTCTACGAAGCTCCAGATGTTGTCGACGCCAGCCGCTGGAACCTCATTCATGACTTGCAAGCTTTCCACACTCGCTGCGGCTGCATCACTTGGTCCCAGTCTCGCATGCATCGCCCACTAATCGCCGTTGGATCCGATGACAAGAAAGCAGCGAACACTGAACGCATTGTGATCTACGAAAATGTAGATGGACTCAAGAAATGGCAACGCATTCACTCGCTCAAGTTCGATTTGTCTCTGCCAGTCACTGATCTCAAGTTCTCTCCGATATCCATGATCGACTGCCATCAATTGGCTGTTGCAGCAGGAGATGTCCAAGTGTACAACATCAAAGTAGCTCGCCACGCGATTCTGGAAGAGGATGGAGCAGAAAACCCAATCCATCTCGCAGAGTACGCTCCGGTTCGAGTCGCACAGCTAGGAGATCACCGGAAGGCATGGCGAATCAGATACAACCTCATGGGTTCTGTCATCTCGTCGACCAGCATGGACGGTACAATCCGTTCCTGGAAGTGTGAGTTGCTTTGAAATGTGTTAAGTAGAAAACAGTGAATGTTTCAGCAATGTTCATGAACCACTGGGCAAAGCTGAGCGAGATGAACGTCGACGACTACGTACCGACTCCAGAAGAAGTTCGCGAGATTCTGAAGCCAAAGAAGACGGACCACACTCCTTCCCAGAACGAACAAGTCTACTTCTGATCACTTGTTCCTTTG
>LR537605.1:441464-476500 GCA_900883565.2 Caenorhabditis panamensis
CCCCCCCCTTTTTGATTTCTTATCACACGTGTATTATTATCATCATCACCTTTCCCCCTCTCCTCGCCGATTCCTCTATTTTTTTTTTCACTCTTCCACATTTTCACACAAAGTAAAGTGCTCACTTCTCGCTAACCCGATTTCTCTCTCTTTGATTCTTCCTCTCTGTGTTTGAAAAGACACGCCGATGGTTATTGATAGTATCTTTTGCAAGCGAGAAACTGCAGGAACTGTTAGAGGCGCAGATGGGGCAAGGTCAGATCAGGCGGAGCGGAACACGATAATTATTGCGGTGTAGAGTGGGATGTGGCAGAAAAAGTTATTTACTTGTTCTGAATTCTCGCGTTTTGCCGTTTTTTGAAGTTCTATTAGTCTCAATGATCCTTCGTTCTTTCAGAATGACCCTTGGATGCGCTGTACTCGACAAGCAAGTGGCCGACTGGCTCTCCTGGGATCGCAATGAGACCTCCCGTGCCGAAATTCAGAAACTGGTCGATGAGAACAACGTCGAGGGACTCAAGGCTCGTATGGGAACTCGTCTGGTCTTCGGAACCGCTGGAATCCGTGCCCCAATGCAATCCGGATTCGGTCGTCTCAACGACCTGACCATCATCCAAGTCACCCACGGATTCGCTCGTCACATGCTCGAAGTCTACGGACAGCCCAAGACCGGAGTTGCCATTGGATTCGACGGTCGTCACAACAGTCGCCGCTTCGCAGAACTCGCCGCCAACGTGTTCATCCGCAACAACATCCCCGTCTACTTGTTCTCGGAAGTCTCCCCGACTCCAGTTGTCTCCTGGGCAACGATCAAGTTGGGATGTGATGCCGGACTCATCATCACTGCATCGCACAATCCGAAAGAGGACAATGGATACAAGGCATACTGGAGCAATGGAGCTCAGGTGAGTGTTTACGAGAGAGTTTACACTGAAACTAATGTTTTTCAGATCATCGGACCCCACGACGAGGAGATCATCCGGATCAAGGAAGCAGAGCCTCAGCCAAGAGAGGAATACTGGGATCTGAGCCAGTTGAGATCCTCTCCCCTCTTCCACTCCGCTGATGTCACCATCGACCCGTACTTCAAGGTTGAGAAGTCTCTGAACTTCTACAAGTATGTAGTCCTTCTATTTGACACAAATTCATTTCGATCCTTACAGAGACATCAACGCTGCCACCCCACTAAAGTTCACTTACTCTGCTTTCCATGGAATCGGATACCACTACACCAAGCGCATGTTCGCCGAGTTCGGATTCCCAGAGTCGTCGTTCATTTCGGTCGCCGAGCAACAAGAGCCGAACCCTGACTTCCCGACCATTCCATTCCCGAACCCGGAGGAAGGACGCAAAGTGCTCACTTTGGCTCTGGAGACTGCTGATAAGAACGGATCGACAGTGATCCTGGCCAACGATCCAGATGCCGACAGAATCCAGTTGGCAGAGAAACAGAAGGAGTGAGTTTCCAATTTGTTCCTTCATCATAACAACTTCTGATTTTCAGTGGCGAATGGCGAGTGTTCACTGGAAACGAGATGGGCGCCATCATCACCTGGTGGATCTGGACCAACTGGAGAAAGGCCAACCCGACCGTCGACGCATCGAAGGTCTACATCTTGAACAGTGCCGTGTCCTCGCAAATCGTCAAGACTATTGCTGATGCCGAGGGATTCAAGAATGAGACGACTCTCACCGGATTCAAGTGGATGGGAAACAGAGCGGAGGAGTTGCGCGCCGAAGGAAACCACGTGATTCTCGCTTGGGAGGAATCCATCGGATACATGCCAGGCCACACACTCGACAAGGACGGAGTCAGTGCTGCTGCTGTCTTCGCCGAGATCGCCGCCTTCTTGCAAACCGAGGGAAAGACGCTGCAGGATCAGCTGTACGCCCTCTACAATCGCTACGGATTCCATGTGGTCCGCTCCACTTATTGGTTCGTGCCGGCTCCAGAAGTCACCAAAGAGCTCTTCGCAACCCTCCGTGCCGATCTCAAGTTCCCCACCAAGATTGGAGACGCCGATGTGGCAACTGTCAGAGATCTAACCATCGGATACGACAACTCAAAGCCCGACAACAAACCAGTTCTCCCACTCTCGACGTCTTCTGAAATGGTGACCTTCTTCCTGAAGAATGGCAGCATCACGACCCTCCGTGCCTCTGGAACCGAGCCCAAGATCAAGTACTACATCGAACTGATCACAGCGCCCGGAAAGACCCAGAATGACTTGGACAGTGTGATCGCCGAGATGGATCAACTTGAAGCCGACGTCGTCGCCACTCTCCTCCGTCCTAAGCAGTTCGGTCTGATCCCCAGGAAGTAGAGCAGTCCCTCATCTGATAATTATAACATTCCCGTCGTTTCTGTGTAGTCATTTGCAACAGTTATTGTGATAATTTACCGTCTTCAGCTGATTTTGATTGAATATTTATATTTATAAACATTTTACGCACGTGAACTTGAAAACGAGTTGGAAAAAAGAAAAAACAAAGTAAAAAAACAGAGAACTCGTGGATGGAAACGTGTTCATTTTGCAATCGAAGCACGCCATCGTTCAGCGGATATCGAAATGAGCAAGCCGTCTAAATCGGTAAGGGATCGACGGGAGGACCATTCGGGGAGCACACTCTTTCCAGCAAAGTCAGGCGAAAACGTCATCGAGCACCGGATCGATCTGTCCCCCGACAGCCCACTCGCCGAGCATCGTCACCGCCGACGATATCACCGACCCACCGCAAATCCCGACTGCTCGCTCCAACTCGGTCAACACGGCTATTGGGGCCACACCGTCTGATTTCGACACGTTCGTTGATTCCCGAGAAAACACGAGGAATCCCTCTGTTTCAGGTCTGGAATGTCGGACACTTCTGCCGGTTCCAACCGCAACGTGTCTAATTCCGAGCCGAAGACGGCCAAATCGCCGACATCGCCGGAGAAGATCATGAACGAGCTGAAGAGGGGATCGCTGTTCGGAAGAGGAACGCAGAGTCAGACGACTGACGGACCGATGAGTGTCACCAACATCACGTTCGCTTCGAACAATGTTAGTGGACAAGTAGTGAAGCTCTGAACCTACTCTATCCTTTCCAGACCAACATATCGACGGCTTCTGATGGGAACAAACTCGACAACTCGCAAGCATCCGGCAAATCCGGAAAACTCGGAAAACATGGGAAATCCAAAAAGTCTGGATCCCGCAAATCTCGCAAATCGGCTGTGACTGCCAAGTCGAAGTCGATGAAAACTGGCAAGGAACTCGGCAAGTCGAGATTCTCGGCCAAGAAGTTGAATGTCGCCGGTCCCAGCTCCACCAACGCGTTCTCTACGGGTTCCACTGCGTCGTCGATTTCGAGAAACTCGAGAATGAAGTCGCCAAAGCAGAAGATGAAGTCGTTGAAGACCCATGAGAAGGAGTTCTCGGCCAAGTCGCAGAAGTCGCAGAAGTCGGCGAAATCAAGCGACTCTTCGCAAACGGAGAGTGTTGACTTGTCTGTGAAGAGCGCCAAGTCCGCCAAGAGCGCCCCGAGAAAGGCCGAGAAAGCGGAGATCTCGAAGAAGAGTACCAAGAAGACCAAGATGGCTGCTGCTTCCGGAGGACCCGCCGCGTTTGGAAAGTCGGGAGTGGTGAAGAAGGGCGATCAGAGCAAGAAGAGTGTCTACTTCCCGCAGGTCAACAAGTTAGTTTCGAATACATCGCTCACCTCTAATCCCTCGCATTACAGCCCCAACCAATCGGTCAGACGTCCTGGAGCCAACCGCAACACCCAACAGCCTCCGTACAACTTCCCGGGCACTGGCCGTTGCACTCGTTCCATGGATGTCTTGGCTCCTGTCACCCAGTCGGCGCCTCCCGCGAATGCCAGTCACTGTGTCTACGACGTGGCCACTCTGGATGCCGCGCAGAGAAGAGTCCCGCCGCCGCCGATGGTCCAAAAGCAGCAGCCAAAGTCGTTGTTCGGAGCCAAGAAGGGCTCGGTGAGAGCACATAAACTTGGCGCATACTCACAACATTCTTCCAGGTTCCATCTGCTCCTCCAAAGCCCGAGACAGTCAATAGCCAGAACAGCAATGAGGAGCCATTGGAGAACAAGATTGTGGTGTTGGGAGCGACGAAAGACGGGAAGACGATGATCCAGATGACTATCGACATGAAGATCGTCGCTGGAGAAGCTCTCGGTGGATCGACCGGTCCCGTGGACCTGGTTCCGAAGAAGATCTTGGTGGGCGGACAGGAGATAAAGGTCGAATCGAAGGCACCGAAGACTGGACAATGAATAGAGAACTATGAGACAGACGAATAAAATGATATTTTTGAAAACTTTCTGTGTTACTGACTTTTCTCTTGATCTGTGCTCTCGATCCCTATACAAGGACCGCTACTACACTGGTCGTCTCCAAACTCCGTCTCTTTCCCAATCATTAGCAACTCCAAAAAGCAGATGACTTTTCAATTCTAGTCTGCCTAAATGCAATTTCAAACACAACACCAAGTTTCTATGAATCTTCATCTTTATTATGAACCAAAAGCCACGTACAAAGTTCAGAGCGGCTGGGTGACGAGGTTCTCAATGATCTTGACGAGTGTCTCATGGCTGACATCGGCAATGTTGTTGGGCACGTAGTCGCGGATGTCGGAGCAGCACTGGATCAGGTCGAGGCACTTGTTCTAAAACACGAATTGGTTCTGAATCGCAAATTTTTGGAAGCTAACCTTGAGAGTGGTGAGATTGTAGGTGTCTGACAAGAAGAATTGGGTTCTTCTGTCGACCTCCTCACTAGTCAGCAGAAACTGTTCGCACTTCTCACGGACCAATTCGACGTCAAACTGATCGGCCATTTTTAGAAGAGGCTCCACGTTAGTCGCTGAAAACTTGGGTCAATTCAAAGACTTGATGATTCTCTTACATGTCACTTCTCCTTGCTGGTAGACCATGTTGAGCAGCTCTTCGAACTCCTTCGGATCCACATCCTTCATCTCGATCTCTGACTTCTCCGATTCACGGAATCCTCCGAAGAACAGTGTTTTGAAATACGGAGATTGGAGCGAGAGGACAACTTTGGAGACGTGAAACTTCTTGTCCTCCACGTTGAGCACCACATCCGTCAGATGCTCGACTCGCTCGTTGAACTTGATCTTGCGATCCACAGAGACTCCGGTCATCTCCTTGATGGTAACCGTACACTCCACGACGACCTTGTCGAATGTCATGTGACCTTCCAGAGTATCTTCCCAAGAATGGAAGTTATGCATTCCCCAACATTCGCGTTCTTTGAAAATATGAGAGTGCACCTCCGGATACTTGTAGTCGGTCACCGAAATGAATCTCATCTCGAAGTCCACACCGATAGTCCATGGAGTCGTCGCGTCGGCGTCCTTCTCGCAACACAAGTAGAAAGCGAGGAAGTCGTTCTTCCTCTCCACGGCAACTCTCCAGGGCACTCCGAAGTGCACCTCAAGCCGTCCGTCCTCCTTCTTCAAATCCGGAAAGTTTGTGATGACGTGCTTCAGGGTGAACTTTCTTGGGCACATGGTTTTATCTTAGTATCTCTCTTGGTACTTATCTTGCTGAGATTCAGAAATGGAAAGAAACTAGGGAAACGTGTTTTCGAACAACGCAGATGCTGGGGTTCATCAAGATGAGTGCCACGCAAAAAAAGTCTGCAGTTTTCTGATTGTCATCTCTGAAACACTGAAATCATCATGTTTGAAAGTTTTCTGTTATTGAAGTAATCTATACAATGTGAAGAGAAAAGTGAAAGAAAATGCCTTGGGATCACAAGCGGGAAAACCGAAGAGACTAGGGGATTCGTAAGTTTGGAAGGGTGCAATGGTACTGGCTTTGTTTTCATGATACACGAAACAGGGAGGGGGACGGGGACGCGCTGGCGTATATACATAAAACCGATACAAAACTTCAGCTAAAACGCTGAAAATCTAATTGGAAAGGGTAACAAGAGTTAGGCAAAGGTCTTGGCGATTTCAACAAGTGCACTATAGGTTCCAGTGGTGAATCCGATGAATGCGAAGGAGAGCAGAAGGATGTTCTTGATCCAGAGACCGCGGGAGAGCTCGTTTTTGGCGTAGGATGTCTGGAAATCACTAATAAACATGGTCAGGAGGTTGGGGCAGACCAGAAGTTCGATGCATGGCGGGAAGAGCAGAGCCATGGAGGCACCGGAGAAAGCTCCGATGAGCGAGATGAACAGGGCGAGGTGGGGAATGAGTTCTGCGATGGCGCCTGGAAGAAATGGATTGAAGGGAAAGTGTAAAACGCTTAGTTACATGTGAGAATGACTCCAAAGTATCTGCTGGCATAGATGTAGAATGTCTGTTTATCAACTGGAATCTGTAAAATTCGAATTTCCCCTCCCATCTCATGATTGCTTCCCATACTTTTCTAGTGATCCATTTCTCGATTCTCTCCATTGGAACGTAGAATTGGAGTGGATACGAGATCATGATGCATGCAACGAACATCAGCTTGATTGTTTGATAGAAACTGAAATCTCATTCGTTGTATGGATTCTGAATCAGGTGTCTGAATCAGTCCCAGTTCAAACGCCATAGTCCAAACACTCATTTCTCTGTTTCTCGCTTCCCTCTCCTTTTTTCAATCACTTACGGTGTCATAGGCAAATTGAGCGTCGCAGTGTCTTTGACATCATTTCCCAGTGATAAGTAGCTGGAAAAATGATTTGGAATTTCTAACTTACTAGCCAGGGTCAAACAGAACTCACCCGTAGAATCCGGTGACACTGAAAATGGCGAGAACAACTAGACAGGAAGAGTTGAGAACACCGTTCCAAGCGATGAACGAGTGCGGAGAGGACATGCGGTTCTCGATTGGCATTATCTGAAGCAATTGATAATTTTTAGGAGCAAAGAAACTTTCACTTACCACTGCGACACCTTCAAATGCGAACATGACGGTTCCGAAGAAGAGCGGAAGATCCGAAGCTTTTCCGAACCACGGGAGTGTCGAGATTGGGCGCAAGTCTAGAATCTTCTTGTTTTTAAAGAAAAAATTTGAAGGGGATACCTGATATGAAGAAGAAGAGTACAATCGCAACTGCTACGACGTAGACTGCATTGGCTGCCATGGCAAACGGAGCAAGGATGGATAACCGGCGAATGGAGCAGATGGAGAGCATTGGAATGAGTAGCAGAAGCATCCAGACGGCTTTTGACAAGTGTATTGAGGTGTTGTTGTTGAAAAAGTCTTCAAGGTTGTCAGCCATGAACACAAAGTAGACACAGCAGAAGCCGAGTTGCGAGATGAACATGTTCACGTTGACGAGTTGTCTGGAGAGGAGAATACTTGTTTTGAACTCGAAGATAGAACTCACTTGAAGAAATACCCTTTTCTCTTGATCCAAGGAGGCCCCATCTCCACTGCTCCTCGCATTATATTCGCATAGTCAATAAGATCCCGACCGTTTCGGTTACAGACAAAATGCGCGGCGAAGACTACTTGTCGCATGCAATACAGACAGATCAGGCAGATGACTATGGTGAGGATTAGACCGAGCTGGAAGAGAGATTCGTGGTTTCCAAATTCAAAAAAGAATCAACTAACAAATAGACCAGAATGCTTGAAAGCCAGTGGCAGGGATAGGAGACCAGTACCGAGCATTGCTTTTACCATATGAATGAATGCCTAAAAGATATGAAGAGAAGTTTATAAGGCTTCAAATTGTTTCTCGCCTGCTCGGGAGTCAAAGAATTCTCAGTGGGAAGACGGTCTTGAAAGAGTGAAGAATCTTCTGAAACAGTTGCTCGTCGTTCCACTGGGGGGTTCTGTCCGTCGGCCTCTCCTGGTAAATCGGGCTCGTTGTCGAATTCCTGATAACCTTCTCGTGCTGGATTCGCCATTTTTCGCTGTAATCCTATCCTACTTATTGGGTGTCTGTCTGTTTCTATGCCCGGGGGTTTTTCTTTGAGATGAGTAGATTGTGTCAGTAGCAGAACAGTATGGTCAATGGAAGGGGCACGTTACGAAGGGAGAAATGCTCAGTGAGAAGGGAGGGATGTTTGGTTGTTTTCAATGATGAATGATCAAGTTTGGGGGTAGGCAAATAGAGAGGAATAAACACAGTTTCAGAGTCTGAATCTAAACAATCAGATCGTATTTCAGGGCAACTGAGTTTTCCGTTTTTCTTTATGAAACCATATGTTATGTAATCAAATTGTTCAGAAAAGAGTGGCAAATCATAAAGTGAACGAGATGTACACAATTAGTCAGCCGGAGGGATCTAAAACCGGTCAATACACGTTCAGTGGCCAGCTGCAGTAGACGACAGTCGACCAACTACAGTCGCCGTACGCAATATGCCGTCACGGTGTTTGCGTATTTCGATAATCGCGGCGAAACTCGTGGCGGCAAATCGTCATTTTCGAATTGTCTCTGGTCGGTTTCTCGATCATTTCTATCAATTTTACCCGTATTTTCTCTGAATTTTACCAACCGTTCCTCACAGAATGAGCGCCGCCGAAGCTTCGCTCCGAGTGGTTGTTCGGGCGCGGCCGATGAATGCCCGGGAGACCCGCGAAGGAGCCCGGAAATGTGTCGAATACTATGAGAACAGCGGACAGGTAAATATCGATGTTTTCTTTCGTTCATTCAGTGTCTTGTTTGTTTCAGATAATCATCAATGACAGCGCAACGTTCACCTTCGATTCAGTCTTCCCAGACACTGTCGATCAAGAGACAGTCTACGAGAAAACCGCTCTACCACTTTTGGATAGAATTTTTGCAGGTTAGCAGTGTTCAATTTCTAGTCCATTCGATTTTCTCTTCCCCTGATCGTTTCTTTCACCAGTCACGACATAGAAAGTCGATATCTATCTATCTAGTATCGATGTCACTCGTCCGCCGACTCTTATTCCATTCATTCTATTTTCACGTTTCCAGGATTCAATGCAACCGTCCTGGCATACGGCCAAACCGGCAGTGGAAAAACCTACACAATGGGAACGGAAGACAACGACGGAACGGACGAGATGCGTCGCGGAATCATCCCTCGTCTTGTACATGCACTCTTTCAACGAATCATGGCCACTGAGGTGCCGGAGGCTTTCAAAGTCACTGTTTCAATGTACGAAGTGTACGGCGACAACGTTTTCGACCTGCTCCGTCCTGACAAAGTGAAACTCAATGTGCACGGAGACGAGAAGAATTGTACGATCGTCAACCTGACTGCAGTCCCTGTTATCGACTTGAAAGGCGCTCTGAAACAACTCGCCACCGGATGTCACTATCGTACCAAAGCGGAGACAGCGATGAATGCGATGTCGAGTCGTTCGCACGCAGTGTTCACCGTGTTTGTCGAGAAGACTGCAGCCGGAGACAGTGACAGCTCGTTCTCTGCTAAACTGCAGCTTGTTGATTTGGCCGGATCTGAAAGACTGAAGAAGACGGAAGCTGAAGGAAATCGCATGAAGGAGGGAATCAGCATCAACGGAGGTCTTCTCATCCTGTCCCAAGTCATCGCTGCTCTCGCAACCAAACAGAAACACGTTCCCTACCGCAACTCAGTCATCACTCGTGTGCTTCAAGACTCCCTCGGAGGCAACTCGTTCACCGTGTTCCTCGCTTGCATTTCGCCTGCTGACTCCAATTCTGCCGAGACACTCAACACTCTTCGCTATGCCGATCGTGCCAAGCAGATCAAGAACAAGCCGATCGTCAACAAGAACCCGAAGGCGGAGGAGATAGCAGTTCTGAGAGCACAGCTGAAACGACTCGAGAAGGAGAACGCCGACTTGCGCCAGGGCATCGCCCCAACTGAAACAAAGCACAGTGATGTGGCCGCTTCTGCTGAGATTCTGTCACTGAAGGATTTGCTAGCAAGGAAAGAGGAAGAGCTGCGAGAGCGAGCCAACAAGCACAAGGAGTGCATCGTCAGATTGGTTCGTTGTCCTTGATAATCGTCCTCATCTCAAGTGTGTTTTTACAGAACGGACTCTCCCAACGGTACGTGCGTCTCGAAGCTGATAACTCCAAGCTGTCGGCGATGGTCACAAGTGTGAGAAGCACTTTGCTCAACGAAGAGATGCTCGAGTCGACGGAACTGGTTCGTTCGATTCAGCAAGTTGTTGGTGAAGCCGATGCGTCGACTCTGGCTGATGACGAACAAGATGAGACTGCCGCGATGCCTTCCTCGGACGACACGATGTACGATTCGGAGAGGCTCCCGGAGCTGCAAGCAGAGTTGGACGATCTGGACAAGCAGATTGCTCTGAAGGACGAGAACATGCAGAAGGATCTCGAGAACCAGAGAGAGTTCATAGAGATGATCCAGCAGAGAGAGGTATGTGGAAACGAGTTAGATGGTGATATGCTCTGGATTGTTGTCTGTTGTGAAATGATGACTTTAGTAAAAGGTCTGACCCCTTTCGACCGACCGTGTTCTGACTCTCTGACGAAATTTGAAAGACGTGGAAGTGAAAGTTTGAAACTTCTGTGTCCGAGAGCCACTCCGAGATAAACTCGGCTTTTTAAGGCGGGACCGCGTTAGTTTTCTGCGTTCCAGTCGGATACGAGTCGTACATATCCTACGTGAAGGAATGGCGAGTCAGAAGCAAACACGGGCGGTGTTTGGGGAGATGATCACAAATTTGTTCTGATCACAACAGCACAATCTCATAGTGTAGGGTGGTTCGAGTACAGTCAGAAATAATAAATTACCTTCATTCAATTTATCAACTTTTTTTCAGGACGAGAAGACCCAATTGGTTGTGCGTGTTGGAGAGCTCGAGACGGAGATCACCAAGCTCCGCAACGAAAGCAAGAAGGCGAACACTGCCTCGAAACTCGCTGAAGAACGTCGTCAGAAGTTGAACGAACTCGAACGACAACACGCAGAGCACAAGAAGACTCTCTCCGAACTCAAGAAGCTGCAGGATACTCGCCGTCGCATGGAAGAATCGATGAAGAAGACCGAGGACGAGCTGCGGAACATGAAGATGCAGCGCATTCGCCTCCTCAAAGAGCAACGCGCCGAAGCCAAAAAGTTCCAGGCGTCCCAGCAGAAGCACGAACGAGAGATGGCTCAGATCAAGTCGAAGTTGCAGAAGCGAGAGATGGACGTTGCTCGTCAAGAGCGTTCCAACCAACAGAAGATGGCAGTGCTCCAACAGGTATTCACTGTGTCATCCCCACATCCCGATCATTCTGTTTTCAGAGACTCGACGAATCCAACCGTGCCAATAAGACTCTCCGCGAGCTCAACCAAAAGCGTGCCAACCGAAAGGGACCACCGACGAATGCTCCGGCTCTCCAGGTTCATTCCCCACCACACAAACCCTTCGTTCCCCGCACTTACAATAGGAAACAGCGTCTCCCACTCACTCAACCACGTAACATTTACGTGCGCGCATTCAGATAGTTTTACCCAATTCACCCCGCTAGTCATCACGTATGCGTTTTATATTAGTCTGCTCACTTTGTATTCATCATCAACTTGCCTTACTTTCCCACATTTCTATATCAACTTTACGAGACCCCGACGTTTCAGAACGCGTCAGTTCAGAACGCGACGTTTCAGAACTTTTGCGTCACTTCAGAACGCGTCATTTCGGAACGCGACGTTTCAGAACGCGACGTTTCAGAATGCGACGTTTCAGAACCCGTCATTTCAGAACGCGACGTTTCAGAACGCTCGTTTCTTGCCGGCTGCGGCATTTCAGGCGTTCTGAAACGTCGCGTTCTGAAATGACGCGTTCTGAAACGTCGCGTTCTGAAGTGACGCGTTCTGAAACGTCGCATTCTGAAACGTCGCGTTTTCGAGTTCTGAAACGTCGCGTTCTGAAATGACGCGTTCTGAAACGTCGGGGTCTCAACTTTACCGGTTCTAATTGCTAATAACTTGTCTCTCACGTGTCTCTCTGTCTGTTTTAGCTATGAACCGTTTGATCAATAAGCTGTTCGTTTTAGAGAGACACATGAGAGAACGATAAGAGAGATTCAACCAATAGACATTTCAATCTAACAATCTAACCTGGTCTAATTTGAGTAACTTTCAGAATCTCATTGAGGAGGAATTCGAAATCGAGACGACTGCACTTCGTTGTCAACTTCTCTGCGAAGAACTCCGTCGCCAGCGTCAAGAGCTCATGCAACGTATCAACATCATCGAGTCGCAGAAGTTTGAAGGCGGAAAGAGAGTGAGTACTTTGTGTGCTCGGCTTCTGCTCGTTCCGGCCATTCCTCTAACCACTGTCTGTTGTTTCTACTAACCTCCCTCCCGTTGCATGTCTCGTTCAGGTGTGTCGTCGCTGGCGAACTGCTCGTCGGCGAGGATACTACGGCGACCATTCGCGACAAGAAGATCCAGCCGATGAGACGCTCACAAAGTACTGCGAACACGAGGAATGTCAGACTGTCGACCATCTCAATGAATCGTCCTACATCGATGTCACTGCTGATGTTTGTCCCATTGTCTTTGTTGTTTTGTTTTGCATGGCCTCTACTCTCTTGTTCATCCACCAATTTCTCTTTTCAGAGACGTATGTCGAGCGTCGATCCAGATGTCTCTGTTGTTCTGGAAGGAGAGGAGGAGTTCGAACAGGATCGTCAGAAGGAGCTTGCCACTCTGCGTACGAATCTCGAGATACTCAACGAGGAAATCAAGGACTCGCTGCGCAACGGAACCATCTCTACCAGCGAGGAACGTGCCAACAGTCGATGGGAAAAGGTTCCAGTCGAGATGCGTCCTGTCGTCGAGGCGGTCTACACCCAAACCGTCGCTCATATGAAGAAGGAAATCGAGCTGGAATTCCAGTTGACGAAGACTAAGGCCGAGTACACCACCAAGATGGCCGCGAAGGCGTCTCTGGAGGATAAGAGAAAGCGGGAAGACGAGGACATGCGTGCTCGTTACAGTGAGCTCGCTCAGAATCTCGAGGAAGCCAAGTCAGGACTCCATGAGAAGGTATGAGGTCCATAAACAGGCAAACCTAACCGAATATGTTTCAGATCACATTCCTGCTTTGTCTGGTCAAGTCGGAGCGCATTGACGAGAAGTTCCTGCAGCAGTTCGACTCGCTCAAGAACCAGTTCTGTGATGTCGAGCACAAGATCAAGAAGGCGAGGGTGAGTGAAATGCAGAGCAGTGCCCCGTCTTATCACAAAAGCAGAAATTTCAGCGCCGTACCACCAACTTTGCTGGAGGACTCACTCCGAAGCCGGAGCTCAAACGCAACGAGAGAACACGCCGTGCTGTGGCTCATTACGGACACGTTGTCAACTCGGAAGACGTGAGCGACATTTGGCGCAACAATTCCATTGCAAATGGATCTGTTCAGGTGACATTGGACGATTCGAGACGTCACAACTTGAAGCGCCGTGACACTTCTCGTTCGGCGACTGAAATTGACAAAGAAGCAGAAGAGAACGTGAGAAGGTGAGCTGAAGAGCCAAAGGATCTGTTACTGACTCCTCCAGTTTCAGAAGAGTCGCCATGTCTCCTATCAGATTCAGCGACGACACTCGCATATCCGAAGAAGACGAGCAGGAGAACCTGTGTGATGCGACATTCGTCAAGGAAACTCCAGACCCATCGAATGCCACCTTCGTCATCCACAGACCAACAATCGCGTCTACTTCCGAAGAATCTGGCGTTGGTGTCCCGCCTCTCCGTCGCAAGTCTCGAAGAACCGAATGCAGTCTGGGACCCCTGTCATAAGCCCTTTCCCCTCTTTCCCGCATCATTCCCCCAACTCCCTCATTCCATATCCGTCTCCCCATTTATCCCCAGTTTACTAGATATTTTATTCTTTCAACGGGTCTTCTTTCGAAAAAAAGAAGTTTGTCCTGTCTACTACCCAGACATGTCATGTCGTAACATAACCCCCACCATTTTTCTCATCCACATCAGAACTTGAATCGTGTTGAATTTTCTTTGTTCTTTTCTGTCTAGTAAACAATTCAAACACTTTGACAGTTTATTCACTCTTCACTCCATCCAAAACAACCGAATAGTCATTGAAAGTACAGAAAAGAACAGAATCTAGACCCATTTTCGTGGCTCCATACAGAAGATTGGATCCGGCGTCCCGATTTTGATGCACGACTTCGAGGGACTTGGCGTCGAGGATCGTGTACCCACCGTACATGCAAGCGACGCAGAACTCGGATCCGTTCCGTTCGATGTTCCACACGCCCCCCGATAACTGAAAACAAGGAATTCGGAGTTTCTAGAATAGATTTCAAAGATTCTGTCCTTTTAAACATTCATTTTGAATTGTATGGTCCGTAAACACGATCGGCGGAAAAATAAAGCCTTCTCGCACCTATCAGGGACCGTTTCTTTCATCAGCTTTTCCGTTTTTTATGGGACACGTCGAATCAGTTATCACCAGGAAACTCGAGATTTCCTTGGGATAATGATGCTGTCCGAGTTTATCATTCTACTCGAAACACGGAGAAGTGACGTACCTTTTTCTCGGCAACCGCTTGTTTCAGGTTTCGACGATCCAGAATCCGGATGTGCTCATCGTAGCTTCCCGTTAGAATCTGCTCCGAATTTTCCATGAAATCGACGAAAACCACGCCGGCTTCGAAGAGTTTTGACTGACCGATGGAGGTTTGAGAACGCGCGTCCCAGATTCTGAAGGATAAATCTGGATTGAAAGATCAACTGACAATGCTCACTTCATGGAACCGTCTTCTCCTCCAGTGACAACTGTCTGGGCATCTTTCGTGATGGAGCACGACCAAACTTCGCAGCCTTCTCCAGGAACGTAGGGAAGAGAGTGGGCGAGCCAGGTGGAGACGACAAGGGATGTGTTCAGGTCGACGAGGTAGGCGGTGCCCTGAAACAAGAAACAGATGAACTGAACCGCTCTATTCCCAAAATCCAGTATTTTCTTGTCGAATCTCTCTTGGTTTGCTCTGTTTGTTCAAAGAAAACACAAACCTTGTTGTCAGTTGTGATGGTTAGCGAAGAGTCCGAGAGTCCAAGGTCCAGCAGCATATCCGATGAGACTGGTGTTGTTTCCGATGAAACTGGCTCTGAATACACAGATTTTTTTTCAAGAATCATTTACAAAGACCAACCTTCAATCTGCTGTACCACAAGCGATCCATCAGTCAACGCCGCCACCACTGTCGACGGGTTTCGGTAGTCGAAACGGAACACGCCGGCCGACGTGCTCATTTCCTTCTCCAACTGCAGACCGTCCGATTCGTCGACTTTGACGATGCAGAGAGATCCGGAGCGACTATCAGAAGAGGGATCCAGGAGGTAGGTGGAGACGCACGCACGGGAGAGGTCGTCGGATGGGATGTGACGAGCAAAAGCGGGTCGGGAGGAGAGTTTCAGAGTTTTTGAAGGCATCTGGGAACGAAAATGAAACTTGATGGAATATGAGATGCTTCAGAGATTGCTTAGAGATTGGAGACTCAGAGATTCATAGATCGGAACGGAAAGAACAAAGTGAAGAATGGTACAGAGCTCTTGGAGCAGATGAATGTTATGTTTGATAAATAGATAAATACACGGACGGCCCAGCGGAATAATATCAATTAGACGAAGGTTTCGGTGTCTCGGACTTGGCAGCCTGGAATCTCTGCTGTTCGATCGCCGCATCGGCCTTTTTCTTGTCGGCTTCCGCCTCGTTTTGGCACGTTCTGCAAGAGCGAGTCGATTGAGTCGAGCGGTCAAATATTTGAGTTCACACTTTCGGGTGATTTTCGAGGGTTTTTCCGTGGATTGGTGTGGGAATTGAGATGGATGATGAGAAAAAGTGCACTATCATGATATCAGTGATGTCAATTGTCTAGTTTCGAGAGAAGATTGACTAGAAATTGTCATCGCGAGAAGTTTTTTGGGATTTGACAAATTTCAACATTTCAGCACGGAAACAACAAAAACACAGTTGTTCTCTATGACGCAGACGTTCCAAAGAACGAGAAACTTGTTCTTCTTTTTAAAAAATCAATAACCAACCTGATCAGCACCTTCGCCGTCTGGATATTCCTCTTCAGCCGCTCGCACGTGAGCTTGTTGAATGTGTACGTCGGTCGGATGTCTCTGCCAATGTCTTCGATCACTTTGAGCAGTACTTCGTAGTACGGCGTTCCTTCCTGAACATATATTGGTTGTTTAAGAGTCGATGGCAAGTTGGAAACAGAATGCGAACTACCTGAAGATTCGGCATAGCTTGGATTAGGTTTTGGAGGTCTTCTTGTGTGGCCATTTTGCTGAAAATTGATAGGTGATGATAGATTTAGGGAAGGGAAAGGTTTAGTTGATTAGAAGGAAAAGATAGAAAGGCAGAACAGGCGAACAGAGGACAAAGAAATGTGTTCAAAATGTCGGGAAATCGGCGAGTGAGCCAACACCCGAAATGCGTCAGCTGCTGTTCTCTGCGTCTCTTCACGAGGAGGCACTCTCTCGCTCGTCGACTGTACGTATTTGGAGCTCAAGTTCTCAAGCTTCGACTGATAAACTCAGTATTTTTAGAGGAAGATAGATAAGATAAATGAACACCTTGAACTATAAGGTATCTTAAACAAATTTCCTTTTGAAAGAAAACATCTGCAATAACGACGGATTCTGGGAAACCCGAGTGGTGACACTGTACTGTCCAGACACATTCTTCGTGATACATAATTTACACTTTATTCTCAAAAACAACGGAAAAATGACACCTGGGTGAGGGACTAGACAATCTAGACCAATGTTTCTTTCAAAATACAAAACATACACGTATCAGAATTGGAATAAAAGACAGCGAAAAGACTGTGAAGAGTGAAGAAAATGAGGGAGAAGTATCAAATTAGCAATATAAAACTGTAAACATCAATAAACCTAAAACTAAGCTGAAATTCAAGAAGAACATCGAAGCCCCAGCGCCATCCGTAAGCTCCGCTGACTGCGTTTTCCGCATCTTCTTCCTTTGTGTCACTTCTCGCTCGAAGCTCGCTGCCGTTGTTTCTATGACTTCGGGAGTTGTTAGAAGCTCGATAGTGACTGTTGGTTTGGTAGGGGACGGTTTTGGAGGAGTGGATAGGACTGTGACAGTAGCTACTGTCACCGAAGAGGTCTCCGGTTCATTCTCTTTCTGGAAAGCCGCGAGTTTCTGTGAAGTGCCAGTGAACTGGCAAGCAGGCATAAGAGTGTTGGTGGTGTCCTTGAGCACTCGATAAATGACTTGCCATGCAGAAAAACCACAGTCTTGTTTGATGGGGGAACGGACGCAACCAGAGAAGAAGTTTAAGGCTCTAAAAGAAACAAAAGAAGTTGGTTCAGGGTCTCATGAGAAGTTTATACTCACCCACACATCCTATCCACCTTCGCTGGCATCGAAACCCCTGATTCTGTATTCGCGGACTCTATCTCTTTGAGCGTTTCATCATGACATCGCTTCACCGATGGCTTTCTATCCAACTCCATCAAACATTCCGCAGACTCCATGAACGCTACAAAACCTCATCCTAATCTCTAGAACTTCTTGGTTCTCTTACTGTTATACCCCTCATTGCACAGATAGCCATAGGAAGAATCAATGAGAGAAATGGTAACATGCCGTGGACACGTGCTCCGATGATCCCGAACGCAGCTGTTGAACTTGGCGATTAGTCTAAAAAAGTAAGGAGAACTTTGGAGACGAAAAAACCAAGGGGGTCCCTCAAACTACTCTCAAGGGATTGGGAAGAGGTCTAAATTGCTGGACGTTGACAAGATTTATGCGTGATTTTATGATGCGTTTTTCGAATCGGTTGAAGGCAAAGTTTTGTGACACAAACGACGACGAACCTGCACAACTCGTTGAAGACACGACCGCCCATGTTGGGCAACGAGAACGCGCTTCCGAATTCCGAGCCAGAGGTTCGCGAATCTTGGTTATTCAAGACTTTCGCATAATCTGCAACTGGCTGCACGCATTCTTGAATCCTTGAGTTGACGGCATGAGGGCAAGTGGTTGAGGTGACCGACACGGTCAAAAATGAGAGGATGAGACACCGAAGAATCATTTCAGCATCTCACGAAGTCTGAATTTAAAAATCTTGTTCTAAACATAAAGAAAAAGAGAATAAGAATAAGAAACAAGGAGACAAGAGATGACGCTGTGCGCACAAATGGACCCAAGAGAAACGGAGACCGAAGAAAAAGAAAGAAGCTTCGCGACAAGAGATAAATATGATGAAAATAAATGTGATCCGCCCTTTCTCCGAGAGAGAGTACATGAGAAGAAGAGACGCGGGGAAGTGCTTGACAGAACGGAACCGTGCAGCTCCCACAGTCAAGGAGTCCTGTCCAGTCATGAAGGCAAAGGTACGAAAAAGCCCAAGTTCGATATCCGTTTAGCAGCCCGTGTCCCAGTGTGTCCATTTTCCAATTAAACGAGACAAATGAGTGACATGTCGTGTGAATTACACCTCTTCTCTCCTGGTCGGGGATAATTTGAGTGTGTGTGAAATGGGGAAAAACACATAGGGGACAGCATTGAGCACTTCTGATGGTGGTGCTGCACCGTAACATTCGTCCGAATACATGGATAATACAATTTCCTTGCCTCTGGTCTCAACCGCAGAGTCTGGGGAAGAGTCTGGAGCCCAGATTGGACGCCTAAAAGAGCAGAAAAGAGCTGACGGAAACAGGGCTCAACATATAGAAATAGGCGAAAATTGGAGATGATGAAGAGGCGGGAAGAAAGGGGGAGGAGCACATATGTGTGTATGCCGGCTAATACGATTATTTATCCAAAAGAAATCGTGTGTTTTTTAGCCGACTCAAGGCCATGGAGGAGCCCACGGGTCAGATGACGACGAACCGGCGCCGGCGACACTGACACGTTTTGTGGTGAATAGGGAAAGGGAGGCAAGTTGGAAATTTGTCTCGAAAAGGCGAATGCGACGACACGAAAAAACGGGGCGAGGAGGAGAAAAGCGAGTAAATTGAAAAAGAGCCGGAGGGATCCGTCCCGGCGAAGGGTGTACTTGATATCGAGAGACGACGGAAAGGTGGATACATTTGGAGATGTCGGGAGGCTCGGGAATAACAGGAACAGGAACTTTAGGGGAGTGGGGAAGATGTTCGAGGGTGATGGGGACGGAAACTAACAGGTAGGTGCCAAGAGGCACACTTACAGAATGGGACCATCTAGAGCTAAAGGGCAATGATCAATAGAGAACACTTGCAGATTGAAAACGAAGCCGCACAGTTCAATAGAGCACACTCGAAAGTTAATCCAGTTTCAAGTACATCCGGATTACTCTTTACCAACAAAGAAGAGAATTCATTCCAACAGTGAGCATTGAAGCGACACAATTGTCGCAGCTCACTTGAATTCGATTCCCAAGGTAATTACGACAAAAACTGAAAAAGCAACAAAAAACAGCTATAGCACTTTTGCAACAGGCAACAAGAGCCCAAAGGAAAGAGCATAGATGGGATGGATGGATATGAAGAAAATGTGGAAAATGGAAAATGAAAACGAAGTGGTGTAATACATCCACATATCCAAAAACACACAGCTCTCATCAAAAGAGTGCTCTCCATGCTGGCTCCGCCCACTTTTCTCTCCGTAATATTATGGCATAACAAGCGGTACGAGAAGAGTGAAAAGAAACGATTTGGAGCCGATCAACCGTCGCAAATTTGTGTGTTTCCTCTCGTTTTCTTCTTCTTCTTCTTTTTGCTCTTGTGTTTTAGATAGATGCCGGATGAATCGGCATCTCACGGCTCCTTTTCTCCCCCTTTCCCGAATACTTGGAGTCCTCAAAAAGGGGTTTATAGACGTGTCACTATGACAAATACATTATGACAAGTTGAGTGGAAGAAGAAGCTGGAGATTGGCATGAAGATAACCGGGAGAGTCCCGCTGTGAAAATGGAGGTACTGTAGACAAAGGAGCGAATAATTAGGAGGAGAGCAGAAGGACGGGACAGCGCATAATGGCTGGGGATGGGGCCTAGGTCAATTGCGGTAATTAGTCAAGGATAGGCAGCGGATTTTGAAGTTGGGTGGAGGAGTCGAGGTAATTGGCAGATGCAAGGTGACCTTTTGAGGGAAGGGACACGGATTTCAAAGAGGAGGTGTGAAGGGTGAAAGAGACACTTTGAGACATGGAAATATTAGAAAATCTATTATTGGGGATTGTAAAAATGAATTTTCTAATAAGCGAGACACTCGAAAAACAGAGAGAACACTCTGGGTTCCAACATTACTGGTACTTCGGCGAACCTGCCCTCACTTCAATCTTCACTGGAGCTCGCGGGAGTCAATTAGGAGTAATGGAACTCTTTCGACGCTTCTATTCTTGGTAAAAAGTTGAATAATTTCGACTCGTACAGCTAGAAAAAGGTCTGCGAGTCTAGTTGACCGACCGATTGCCGTCGCGCTGACTCGCGCGGAACAACACTCAATGGGTCTCGCGAAGAACTCAGTTTTTCGTGAATTTTGCGACTTTTAGTCAAATGTTTTGGAGTTTTCAGAGAGGAAATGATAGTAACAAATGGGACCAGGTAATTTACATCTTTTTCGAAGAAGAAAGTAAGGAAAGTAAGGTTTTCCACATGTTTTGGGCGCACTTCGCACAATCTAGCAAATATTGGAAAGAAACCAAAAACAGGTGGTTTTTCTGTGAAAATAGGTGATCTTATAAGTTTTTAGAACCACTTTTGATCCAAAAGAGAGAAAATTCTGTTCAAAACCTTGAAATTCACTAAAACTCTTTTCGCGGGGTGACCGGGCTCGTATACATGTCAAAAAACGCCTACTGAACCCGTCCAACTCAAGAAAAACGTCTTCAGAATAGAAACCTGATACCTAAACATGTGTTTTCCCACTGAAAATCGTACAAAAAGTGCAATACCCGCCAAAAACCCACTGAATTCCGCGAACCGGACTGCCCGGACACCGCCTCCTCAAAGCCAATAAAAGGGTTGATGGTCGTCTTCTCGAATGACCAGCTATGAATCCAATCCGTTTTCTCGGCTTCTAGAAGAGTAACCGAATATAAGCGACATATCGGGTTTCCATAACTTCTTGATCTTCTCTTCGTCCGAGACGTTATATTTTTGACACAGAGAAGAAGTAGTCGTTCGGGGGGCGGGTTTCCGTGTAAGTGACACGTGATTTATGGGATGGAAAATGGACTAAAAGGGACACAAAGTGTACTAGTTGATGGTTGAAGAGGTAAGGAGTCCTTTTAAGAAGGAACTCCGGGTCTACTCTCTTATTCAGATTCACGGGGACCCTCATATTTTATGAAAAACGGAGGGTAATTGCGTGGAAGATTCGTCGTGTGTTCCATGTTCGCGCAAGAAGAGCCGGAAGGAGATGAAAGAAACGATGAGGCATATCGAGTATATTAGGCAATTAGGGGAAGAATAGGGGTCCAAGTGGCTAGGCGCAGACACAAAACGAACATACGGACGGTAGGAAAAGTGAAGTGGTCCCGAAGAGAAAAGGGTCCCTTGAGGCGAAAGAGACTCATCTGTGCTCGAAATTAGGAATTAGGTGATGGGGGAAGGCGGATGCGGGTAAACAAATGGAAAGTTCAATTAGACTTTGCAAGAAGTCGACAGATTGCGTTCAGGTCATTGAGTGGATGGAACAGGGGAACAAGAAGAAACGAAGCAGGATTCTCAATCATCAGCTGTCAAATCTTGACATCCGACCGACTCCCCGACATGTTTGCTCAGCACTGTCAAGCAATACCATTCACTGGAATAAATTTGAACAAAAAAAACAGGAACGAGACAATTGTAAAAAGAACCGGTTGAAATGAGGTTGAGGAGGGGGGCAAAGTGAGAAATTGATAAAAAAGAGGAGGCATGGTAAATATTCCTAGTAGTAAATTACAAATCAGAAGTTTTGAGAAGTTGAATACGATAAAACAAGCAGTGGGGAGAGGGTCACAGGTAATTATCAAGATCCATGATGACTGGTTCTTCCTCCTCTGGGAACCTTTCCTTATACGCCTGAACCGGGTCGCCTTCCATCTGATCGTCGTTCATCATCTCCAGGAACTGATCGTCGATTCCGTAGGTGTCGTTGATGGGCTCGTCCGCATCATCGAGGTGGTAGAGGCAGCCCTCGACCTCGTCCAGGAGCATTGGTTGGAAGTTGTTTTTGTTGGAACTCGTCGATGGGAATATCTGAAAACCGACAATCATCAATAGTCATGAGTTTTGAGGGATTTTTTAGGAAAACTTTGTCATTCGGCGGAGTTTAGCAGGAGCAGATGCGTAGATTCATGACGAAATGAGCGTTTCCCACGAATCCCAACAAATAGTTCTTCAACGAAATTGTAGCGGGTCCCACTTTTCCTGCAAACAAACATTCCCACTCACCTGGAAATCTGCCAGGATCTCGTGTTCCATAGCCTGCTCGAAGTGCACAATCTCGTCGACATTCACGCCGAAGGAGGGATCGAATAAGTCGTCGAACTGGAGATACAGCGAGTCCTCCGCAACATCATCAGCCACGATTTCGTCCGGATTTGTCTCTTCCATGGCGATTGGAAGGAGATTCTTGGGGGCTGGTGGGTGCACTGGAGCCGATGGTATTTTCTCCACAGCGAACAGACTGATCGCTGATGGAGCGAGCGCTGGATCCGTGAGTTCTGGCATCTTCTGAGCTTTCTTCGACGCCTTCTTAGCCTTTTTCGAGCCGTCTTTCAGTCGCATCGCCTTCGCAATCTTCCAGTCCTCCGCAGCTTCTTTCTTCGCCTTTTCCTTGTTCGCGGCTTTCTCTTTCTCAACTCGCAACGCCTTCTTCAATCTCAGAATCTTTATCTCTTCCTCCTCCTGATTCTTCTTTTTGTAATAGTCAAAAGGAACGCGTCCTGGGAGATAACCGGCGGTAATATTGTCGAGATAGTACACCTGAGATCTGGAAAAAAACAATGGTTTTATGAAAAAGCATGAAAATCCCAACTTTTTAGTCAAACGTTCCTTCATCGCTTGCATTTTCTCTTCTCGGGAAGCTTGGAAGACGATTTGCGGCTCCGTATCCTCATCAGCAGAAGTCTCCGGTGGCACATTCTGAAACAAATCATGTGAAGAAAAGAAATTTTCTTCATTTGGACCACCCACGACGAAAATGATAAAACGTCGAATTTACCTCTGAAGATGGCAGCTCTGCCTTGTCCTTCTTGCCGGGCTTCTTATTTTTGTGATTCTTATCTCGCGGAGTCATCAGAAGATCCTCTTCCTCCCAATCGAGATCGCACATCCACTGGAAACGAACATTTTCGAACTTCCCCCTAAAACGTCAATCTTACCATGGCTTCCGAGTTCTTCTTGGCATTTCTCTTCGACTTTGCCTTTTCGCGAGCCCGATATCTTTCTCGACGCGAAAGTTGACTATCTACGTCCAGTGGTCTCGAATCAAGCTGGGAACTGAAAAATTCTCATGAACTACCTAAAATTCAGCAATTTTTAAACTCACAGCAGTTTTTCAATACTGGCAGACATCGAATCTATCGAATTTTTCAGTAAAATCAGCAAATTTGGGGTGAGTTTGGTGAATTTGAAGTTAAACTTCGAAAGAAAAATGCGAAATTCGCAAATTTATGCAAATTGCTTTTCAAATTTTGAATTCAAACTTTGGATTACTGTAGAAACATGTTTTGCGCAATCACGAAGAATGCGTCAGTCAACGCGTCGCGAAGTGCGCAAACAAAAATTGCTGTTCGTTTTCATTTTGAAACGCCGCGCCATGGCGCTCCACCGACTTTTTATCGATTTTCTCCTAAATTTTCCGCATTTTTCGGCTCTCCCCAATGTTTGGCACGCTTGATTACCCATTTTCCACCACCTGCCACATCCGTTTCGGCCAGCTGCCATGGAAACGGCCCGAAAATAGGATTCCGGAAATTCGTTCTGGCAAATTCTACACATTTCTTGCGATTTCTCTCCATTTCGGTTCAATTCCCCAGTTTTATATTACATTTAGCACAGTTTTCAATATATTTTATTGCAGGAAATGTCTGATTACGAAAAGTTCGACAGCGTTTTCCTGTCTGTTGCACAAACGCTGCCAGGCGGTGTTCCGCAGATGCTCGACGTTCTGTTTGACTTCCTTTCGAGGTATTTTTGTAATAATCTAACAAGAATTAGCAGTGCTGTTTCAGGAAAACTGATTTCTACAGTGGCGCCGGTGTTGACCAGGCCAGAGCCATGCTGCTCGAACAATTCGACAAGCATGGAGGAAAGGCGTTGAAAGTGGCCGAGGAGGCAAAGAAACGGAAGGAGGAGCAGGAGCGAAAGCTCGCTGAGAGACGCGCTGCTCAGAAAGCCAAAGAAGAGGAAGAGTTCCGCAATGCTAAAGTTGTGGAAATCACCGATGAAGAAGCAGCTGAGTTCGAGCGCCAGAAAGTACAGGAGGCCGTCGCCGCTTCTTCCACCAAAGCTGAGAGCAGCGAGAAGCTGGCTGATGGAGAGGAAGACACCAGCCATCTAATGAAGCCGAACTCTGGAAACGGAGCCGATCTGGCAAAGTACCAATGGACGCAGACACTCCAAGAACTCGAAGTCCGTATCCCAATCAACGCCGGTTTCGCCATCAAAGCCAGAGACGTCGTCGTCAAGATTGAAAAGACACAAGTGTCCGTTGGCCTGAAGAATCAACCTCCAGTCGTCGAAGGAAAGCTGATCCAGCCAGTGAAAGTCGAAAACTGCAACTGGGTGATCGATAACGGAAAGGCGATTGTGTTGACTTTGGAGAAGATCAACGACATGGAGTGGTGGAACCGCTTCATCGAAACCGATCCACCAATCAACACAAAGGAAGTTCAGCCAGAGAACTCAAAGCTGAGTGATTTGGACGGAGAAACCCGCTCGATGGTCGAGAAGATGATGTACGATCAGAGACAGAAGGAGATGGGACTGCCGACGTCCGAGGAGAAGAAGAAGCAGGACATGCTCGCACAATTCATGAAGCAGCATCCAGAGATGGACTTCTCGAACGCGAAGATCGGATAACTCGATCTGTTCTATCATTCTAATGTTGCCACATTTTTTAATTTATCGCATCTCTCGCATAAACATGCACACTGATTCATTATCTGTATATCGTATTGCTTCTCGCTGGTTGTTTACCACCATCAATTATCTTTCTTCTTTTCAATGTTCTAATTACATTTTTCAACACTTGTTTCAGAAATTCGGGAAAATGGATGAGGACAGTGAGGTCGGACTTCCCCAAAAAGGAATCAATCAAATAATCAAGGTATTGAAACTCTGCAGTGTACAACAATGTGTCTTCTGGTTGCAGGAAGTGGTTCCGGAGATGCGCATCGCAAACGAGTCTCGCGATTTGATCAATGCATGCTGCGTCGAGTTTGTAAAACACATTGCTCGGGAAGCACAACGGATAGCCAGTCAAGATCAACGAAAGACGATCTACCATGAACACGTGCAGAAGGCTCTCCAGAATCTCGGTTTTCCTGCCGACTACCTCGAGGCTGCCGACAGTGTGCTCGACGCGTGCAAGGTGCGCAAACATGATCATGCCTTGGTTGATCTTTACAATTTATGCTTGTTTCAGGTTGAAGCAGAGAAAAAACTGCGGAGGAAGAACTCGCGGCTCGAGAAATGCGGAATCCCGGAGGAACAACTCTACCAAATGCAACAGGATCTGATTCAAAAGGTTGGGAATCGCATTGATTTGTTGAAAAGCAAACAGCTCGCGCTTTGATGTTATCATGTTTGCGCGCTCCGCATTGTCTCATCATTTGCTCATTTCCCTCTTACAGGCACGTCAGCAAGAGTTGGAGCAGCAAATGGCCCACCAGCAAGCTCAAGCCGCAGCGGTTGCCGCCGCCAATGCTCAGATGTTCAACGCTCCTGCACCTCCCGCCGCAGTAGCTCCTCCACAGACCGATGACGATTACGACAACTGATAATCTCATTCTTTTTTGTCCCAACGGGTGCCCTCTTATCATTTTCCCACTTTGAATTTCCGCGTGACCTGTCCTGACCCTAGCCTCATCCCTTTCTCCCACGTCATCTAGACCACTGATGCGTTGGAGCTCTTCCCGCGCACGGTCTCAGTTTGGTGTCTGATCTCGAGTGCTCTTCTGTATTTAGTGATTGCCAGATTCAGTTATTTCACTTGAGAAACTGAAAATCTCAAAGAAAGACGGTGAGCGCTTGTTTTATTTGTACATTATAAATTATCCATGTATTTCTCTCATCTCAGGTTTTCTGACTTTTCTATGGTTTTTGCTACCAATTTCTATCTATTAATTAATTTTCTTTCTCTGCTTACCATTTTCTGCTTCCACCTAATCATTTATTCCAGGTATGACTGAGCAAGAATCGGAAACTCCGTCTTCCTACCCGCTGAAGAGAAGCTGGACCTGGTGGTACCTCAACGATGAGCGTGCCAAGTCCTGGGAGGATCGTCTCAAGAAGGTCTACACCTTCAGCACCGTCCCCGAGTTCTGGGCTCTCTACGACGCCATACGCCCACCAAGTGGTCTGAACGCTCTCTGCGACTACAACGTCTTCCGTGACGGAATCCAGCCGATGTGGGAGGTCCCGGAGAACGCGAACGGCGGTCGCTGGCTCATCGTCATCGACAAGGGCAAGACGCCGGAGATGGTCGACGCGATCTGGCTCGAGATCCTGATGGCTCTCGTCGGAGAGCAGTTCGGAAAGGACATGGAGTCGATCTGCGGACTCGTTTGCAACGTGAGAGGCAAGGGGTCGAAAATCAGTGTCTGGACCAAGGACTGCAACGACGATGATGCTAACATGAGAATCGGGTAAGCTCGTGGAACATGAAGATCGAAAACAACCTGTTATATTTTCAGAGTTGTTCTGAAGGAGAAGCTGATGAACGCGTCTAAGGACTTCCAGAAGCCGTTGTTCGACGTGATCCGCTACGAAGACCACGAGAGTTGCCAGAAGAAGACCAGCTCAGTCGTCAAGGCCAAGCTGTCGCTTCACTCGTCCGAATCGCCAGAGAAAGTTGCCATGTAACCCTCTCCTTTCACTTGTTGTCTCCTTTGTTTCTAATAACACCATTTTGCTTTACCCGTTTTCTATGGACCGTTCCGCACCATCTCGTTGACCCCGTCCTTTAGATTCATTCCCGGTTCTCCAGACGGGCGCCTCATCGCTTCTGTCTGTTTTTCCGTTGTCTTTATCACGCACTCCCCGTTGTTTTTCAGTCCGCCATCCATCGATTCGTAATTTATTTGAACGTAATAAATCCTCGGAAACCGCATTTCAGGAATCGTTAGCACGTGGTTCAACAGACCCGATATTTTGAACGTTGTAGTGTAGATCGTAGTCCAGTCCAGAGTACAAGGTGCGGGAATGATGATAAAAGAGAGAGACCCGCGAAAGTCGGCCACTCTGTCCTCTGCGTCTCCATTCTCTCTTATCAGTTCTCCCACAAACATTACTTTATTTTGCCGGGAAACAACTCTCACGATTTCTGATTTTCGGTTTATTTTTCAAACTGAAACCTTGTTTTTTCTCTATTTTCTCTCCGTCTGCTCTCGAACTCTGACCTCTGATCTTATTCTCATTCCAGAACCGACAACACTACAGAATGGCAGGAAAAGGTGAGTGGGGAAAAGGGCAAGGTCCACTGGGTTATCAGTGACCGGCAGTTCTGTGATCAGTGATGAGTAGTCTGTCCTTTTCCAGGAGTCTTCATCGTCGGAGCGAAGCGCACGGCTTTCGGAACATTCGGCGGAAAGCTGAAGGGTCTCAGTGCCACTGATCTCGGAGTCGTCGCCTCGCAAGCAGCACTCAAGCACGCCAATGTTGGAGCTGATGCCGTCGATCACGTTATCTTTGGTAAGAAAACTTGAAATTCTATGAGAAGCCCGAACTTGTTTTTTCCAGGAAACGTTGTTGCCAGTTCCCGCGACGGAATCTACTTGACTCGCCACATCGGTCTCAAGGCCGGAGTTCCACAAAACGTCGGAGCTCTCACTGTCAACAGACTCTGCGGATCCGGATTCCAAGCAGTCGTCAATGCCGCTCAGTACATCAAGCTCGGAGAGGGAAACATCGTCCTCGCCGGAGGAACCGAGAACATGTCGATGGTTCCATTTGCGGTGCGTGATGTGCGATTCGGAACTGCCCTTGGAAAGAAGTACGAGTTCGAGGATATGCTTTGGGACTCGCTCAGTGACCCGTACGCCAAGTTGGCCATGGGACAGACTGCTGAGAAGCTCGGAGCGCAGTACAAGGTCACTCGTCAGGAAGCTGACGAGTTTGCCCTCAGATCGCAGACTCTGTGGAAGAAGGCACAGGATGCTGGAATCTACAAGAACGAGATCACCGGAATCACTGTGAAGGGACGCAAGGGAGAGGAGAGCTTCGAAGTTGACGAGCACCCGAGACCAACTACCACCGAGAGTCTCGCCAAGCTGAAGCCAGTCTTCCAGAAGGACGGACTCGTCAACGCCGGAAACGCCTCGGGAATCTCTGATGGAGCCGCTGCTCTCGTTGTCGCCGGAGAAGACGCTGTCAAGGCCAAGAACCTGAAGCCATTGGCTCGTGTCGTCGCCTACTCTGCCGTTGGTTGTGACCCAACCATCATGGGAATCGGACCAGCACCAGCCATCAGAGAGGTTCTCAAGCAGAGCGGACTCAAGATCAACGACATTGACATCTTTGAAGTCAACGAGGCCTTCGCCCCACAAGCTCTTGCCGTTCAGCGTGAACTCGGAATCCCAATGGAGAAACTGAATGTGAACGGAGGAGCCATTGCTCTCGGACATCCACTCGCCGCCTCTGGAGCCAGAATCTCGACCCACATTGTTCACGAGCTTCAGTATGTTTTACCTTTTCACAAGCATTTCTTATATCTATTTTCTTTCAGGCGCCGAAACGTCAAGTACGGAATCGGATCGGCCTGCATCGGAGGAGGACAGGGAATCGCCATTCTGTTCGAGAAGATCTAAAAACTTTTTCTTTGTGTAAAATGTACTAGACAATTCGTGTAAAATCGCCCCCGTTTGATGATGTATTTATGGATTTTTATTTGGTATTTTATTGATTGACGAGTGTCCCCCAGAGCGTCGCCATTCTCTTCTCTCCGAAATGAATAGTTTCGCTTCCCCAAGTCAGAGTCCGTAAACACACTGCCGTCGGGCTGCGGCAGTGGCGTCCGATTCGACGTCGCTGCCCCTCCGACTGGCACCCCTTCTCTCTATCGGTTATGGCAGTTAATCCGAGCACATTGATTACTTCTTCGTCTTCTCTTTTTCTTCTTTTTCACTTCTTCTCTTTGGTACATCAATGTTTCAGAACGACGTCTTGGGGAGAAGCTTGAGATGCGATTCGAGGACATTGGCATTTCAAAGGTGCGTTTTTGTTGTTCATAAATTAAAAATACCCTTCAAACACTCAAAAAAGAAAGCATTGATTGACCTGTAACTGACCGGACCAGTCTTAATCCCTTGCGGGACCCCTGGAAATGAAGGAAATGCGAATGTTCGCTAATCCATGACTGGGGACTGACTTAGCGACTGCTCCTGCAAAAAGTGAAAAGAAAATTGGTTCTCCATTCTCTCCACGCCCGCTGTTTCTCACTTCTCTTCCGCCAATCATCACATCAATCACGGCGAACCCGATCATTTTGGTGAGGGGTTTCGTTGGTTGTTGTGACTGAAGAATATAGATTTTCTAAGGTTTTTTGCACCTTTCGGACCACCTTCTAGACCAGGGGTTCTCTATATTGTCCATTTATAGATTTTCTGAGAATACTGCCTACATCGAGCCACATTTAGTGGTGCTTTACGAGCCACCTAGCCTCGATTGATTATTTATAGATTTTCTAAAATTTCTACACCAATTAACCTCGATTATTGACTCACTGAGGGTTTCTCGACTGTCGAACTCTCAATATATAGATTTTCTAACGTACCTGCACGCCTCTGACCCTTTCACTGCCTTGCGACGGTCTTCTACACTTTCTACAACTCGTAATCGACAGGGTTCATTGATTTTCTAATATTTCCTCGCTTCTCAAACAGTACTCGTGAACAAGGGAAAACGATGAACTGTCGGTTACTCAATATGACGGAGAACTAGGAATTGTGACGATGCAATGAAAGAAACACTCCTTCAGTTTCTTTTTCCTCTGTAATTACTTCCGGAGCAGCTCCAACTCTCCTCCTCCGGCCCCTTTTCCCCACGATTAGATTATCCGTCGGACCTCTTCTGTTTTTCTCCGTGGGTTCCTCCCTCCCCCGGTCCCGTCCCCTTTTGTGCGCATATTTATTCAATTTGGTTCCATTTCCCCTCTTTTTTTGCGAAAACTGCGCTCCCCCTCCGTCCCCTGGCCCTGAAGATGGTCCCCATGCCAAACACAACTCATCATTCTCGTTTTTTGTGCGACGGCTCCTCCTTCCAGCCTCCACATGAAACCTCGAGATTCAGTGTTCCCGATGAATAATGTAATGAGGTTGACATGCGAGATTAGAGACAAACCCAGTCGGTGCACTGCGAATCACGAGACGCAGCGTGCTCCCGTCTCTCTCTTCTGGCTCTCCGCCCGTCGTTTCCTTCCCTTTTCCTCATTTCGGCGTCCTTCCTCTCCTGACGACAGACACGGCTCTTCGTGCTGCCGCTGCTGGTGGTGGCGACTTCTCCCTAGTTTCTCTGCGTCAATTTGTGGTTTTTTAATAGATTGTGACCCGGAAACGGGTTTCGAGATAATCCGGCCCGATCCGCCAGAAGGTTTACGGATCTTTGATTGGGAAGATGCCCAACTGGTGCCTTGTGTTGGAACATTGCCTCATTAGTCCCATGTTGCCTAATTGTGTCTTTCTGCAAGCCTGCTCCACTGGACAAGTTGTTGTGCACACTGAACAAACACCCCTCTGCGTTCGTCACTTCTTTCTCACCCCCTTGCAAACCTTTTCGTACCTTTCGCCTCTAATTCATTTCTCTCTAAATATCCTTGCCCCCTTCTCTATTTCGGCTCTCCTTCTCCTAATCCGCAAAACAAAAAACAAAACTCGCTGCTTCTGTGCCCCAATAACAATATTGTGGCCGTCAACAGGCCCCGTCTCCCATCATCTGTCAACCCATCCTTCCCTCCACCTAATTTCATCGACGCCTTGCCTTCTTTTTCAATTTCCATCTCACTCTCTCTCTATAAATAAACAAGACGGACCACCACCACCAAAATTCGCTTCTGCTCCACTGAATTCCAATAGGCCGGAGCCGAGCGCTTCTTCTCACACACACAAATCGAGAAATGAGATGAGAAGAAGGAGGAGCACAAGATGGAGAAGAAGCTGATTAAACCGAGAAAAAGGAGAAAAAGGAGGCGGAGAAGGACGCGGCGCTATGGCAGAAGCGGCCGCTTCTCGTTTTTCACTCAATTTCTTCTTGCTCTGTATCCGTTTTTGCCCTGGACCCATCGTCATCATCTCATCCAGACGACAATCAGCTCTTCTTCCTCTTTTCTCAACTCCATCCCTCCACCATGACCTCATTTTTCCGAGTTCTGTCGCGTCCCAAGAGACGTTTTGTCCGGACGCCGAGTCCTGAAAAAGTTCCCTTTTCTGCTCGCAAAGAAACACAATTCGTTTTTGCTTTGTTTTTCTGCTTCCCTTTGTGTCTTTGCAATCTTCCCGCCTAGTCTTCCCTCGAAATCCAAATTGGCGCTGCTAACTTCCGGAGCTCCCAAAACGAAAGCGACAAAGTACTTTACATTTCTCGCCTCTTGAGAAGAAAAAACGCCGTCCACACTCTCCTTTCACCGCTTTTGCAGCAGACGCCTCCAACGTTTTCACACCCTTCTTACGAAGACGGACGGAGTGTCGGGTTACCGCCCGTGACGACTTTACGACTTGCACACGGCTCCAGAACGCCTCCTTATAACTTCTCACTAGTTTTAGAAGTACCCAGCCACAACCAATCCATCACTCTGAATGATGAGGTTCTGTATAGTCCACACGAACCTTTTATGAATGACGCGACAGGAAAAGGATCTTCTCTTCTTTTTCGCTTCCTCTCTCTCCTCTTTTCCCTTTTTTCGGGTTTCTGCTCAGCGAAAGATATTGATGACGTTGTTTTTTTGGAGTGTCGCCGATCCGTCACCACTCTCGAATTTTTCATTTTGAGAGAGAGAGATACGAAGAGCTTCTTGAAAGGCTCGGGATCGGGTGAGTGGTGACAAGAAGACTTCCTCCTTTCCCTTCTCATGTTCTTCCTTTTCCTTCCTTCTGAAACTTCCTACTCCCTTCGCTTCAGCCTCGGTAAACCTGTGATGCGCAAGAATGGCGTCAACGCCTTCATCGGTGACGACGCCCCTCTCGGCATGGTGGAATAACATGTCCTTGTCGGGCATCTACCCCTCCATCTCCTCTTCCACTCCATCCACCTCAACCTCATCCTGGAGCTCTCACTTTGTCTTCGGAGGCAGTTCATCCACCCCACAACAAGCCACAGTTCCACCATCGGCCTTGTCTATGGGCTATACTGAAGATATTACTGTAGCTGGGGCACTACTGAAAGATAAGATCAACGGGTTGATGGACTCGATTATGGGAAGAGAGTCGGTACATGCCGGGTGTGGATACGGGGAGGATGGCAGGATTGCCATGATGGTAAGAAAAAGAAAAAAAAGCGATGAAATCTGGGAATACAACTTCTAAATCACACTTTTTCAGGTGGACAAGGTGTACCTGGTCGACCGTCTCGGATCCCATGAAAACCTCGTCGGTACCGTCCACGTCACAACCACACACATCATCTTCCGCGCTGAGGATGGCACCAAGGAACTGTGGCTGGCCACCGGACTCATTGCATCAGTGGAAAGAGGCACTCTGACAGCAGCCGGATGCATGCTTATCATCAGATGCAAACACTTCCAGGTATGCTAAATCTCTACTTTCGTTGTTTGCTGCAACTTCTAATCTTTCAGGTGATAACACTGCTGATAAGTAGAGACAAGTCATGTCAAGACCTCTTCGAAACACTTCAACGAGCCGCGAAACCAGGTGAGTGTTTGAAAGTGAAGACTGTGGAAGTGGCATGGAGTGATAGTGGATCATCCGCAGAGTTTTGTGTGTTCGAACAGTTGTTCTCGGTTTTTCTCTGTTTCAAGTCACTCGTCACACCCAGCACACGATCCCACAGTCCCCTGGTGTTGTTAGACAGCCCGCTAACGTCGACTGATTGCAGTTTCAGTGAACGTTTCGGAGCTGCTCGCTTTTGAAAACCGGGAGCCAGTCGATGATGCAAGAGGATGGAAACGGCTGGATTGGAATCATGAGATGTCACGACAAGGAGTCGCGCAGTCCAAGTGGTCTCAGTCGAACATCAATGAGGGATACACGGTGAGTTTCGTGTTGGCTTTTTCTTTCTTCAACTTCAAATTTTCAGATCTGTGACACATACCCCGACAAGCTCTGGTTCCCTACCGCCGCTTCCACCGCTGTTCTTCTAGGCTCTTGCAAGTTCCGCAGTCGTGGTCGTCTTCCCGTTCTCACCTACTTCCATCGACAAACAGAAGCAGCTCTGTGCAGATGTGCCCAGCCACTCACTGGATTCTCGGCTCGATGCGTTGAAGACGAAAAACTGATGGAACTGATCGGCAAGGCGAACCCGAATAGCGATAACTTGTTCCTTGTCGACACCCGACCACGTGTGAATGCTATGGTCAACAAAGTGCAAGGAAAGGGATTCGAGGATGAGAGGAACTATTCGAACATGCGATTTCACTTCTTCGACATTGAGAACATTCACGTGATGCGTGCAAGTCAGGGACGACTCCTGGATGCAGTGACAAAGTGTAGAGATGTGGGAGACTACTGGAAGAACCTGGAAGCTTCCGGATGGCTCAAGCACGTTCGATCTGTCGTCGAGTGCTCTCTCTTCCTCGCGGAATCCATCAGCAGAGGAACTTCATGTGTGGTTCACTGCTCCGATGGCTGGGATCGTACTTCTCAAGTTGTATCTTTCTGCCAACTCCTTCTCGACCCCTACTACCGCACCATTCACGGATTCCAAGTACTCATCGAGAAGGACTGGCTCGGATTCGGACACAAGTTTGATGATCGATGTGGACATGTCGGTGCGCTGAACGACGAGGCTGGCAAAGAAGTGTCACCGATCTTCACTCAATGGCTCGATTGTGTCTGGCAGATCATGCAGCAAAAGCCGAGAGCATTCCAGTTCAACGAGCGATACTTGATCGAGATGCACGAACACGTCTACTCTTGCCAATTCGGAACTTTCATTGGTAACTGCGACAAGGATCGGCGAGATCTGAATGTGGCGAAGCGCACGAAATCTTTGTGGTCATGGATGGACTCTCGACATGACGACTACATGAATCCGTTCTATTCAGTGAGTTTTTCTATTTAACAAATGTCTCTATAACCTCTTACTTTCAGCCAACCGCCCATGTTGCCCTCCTCGATCTCGACTCCAGAGCCGCCCGATTCACAGTTTGGACAGGAATGTACAACCGGTTTGATACAGGACTGCAGCCAAGAGAACGCATCGAAGACATCACAATGGCCGCCATGGAACATGTTGGAGTACTCGAATCGCATGTGGCACAACTCAGAATCCGTCTCGCAGAACTGAAACAACAACAGCAACAACACCAAATGACGTCCTCGACGACACCAACAACCATGATTGATAGTGGAATGAGCAGTGCTACCGACGAACTCAAGAATCTCAGTCTAGGCAACCCACTCGATCCTCTTGGAGTCAACTCACCAGTTCCGTCGTTGGAAAGAGCGACGAGTCAAGAGAGCGGAGTCATGGACTCTTCGTTGTACTGCTCCGAAGAAGCATTGACAAAGTACTCATTGAAGTGGCAGCCACTCCGTGGAGCCGACCGATGCTCCAATCCAGCATGTCGTGGAGAGTTCGCATCGACCATCGAGCGAAGGATTCACTGTCATCGGTGTGGAATGGTGAGTTTTCAACGATGATGAAGCTATCTCCAACAAAACATGTCATATTCCAGATCTTCTGCCGTCGATGCCTCAAAGTGACTGCCGATGAACGAGAACGAGTGTGCGAGAAGTGCAAATCCGATGAATAAAACCAATGCTAACCATAATTTATTGAACCCC
>LR537605.1:476507-486684 GCA_900883565.2 Caenorhabditis panamensis
CGTCAAATGTCTGTCAAATTTCCCCCGAAGCTTGTGATCACTTTTCTAATTGCCCACGGGTACTCACAGTTCTAGTTTTGCTGATAAACTTGCATAATTCATAACATTCTGTACAATCAATATGTTTATAAGTTAAAGCGTATCGGGGTTGGGAAGCTCGAAGGTAAGAGATGCGACTGAAATGACCGAACAGAGGAGAAGGAGATGCCCGTGTTCAGATACAACAAAGGGTTTGATTATGCAGAAATCAGAATGTGTGAGCTGTTTTACGACGCCAGCGTCTTTGGAAAAGGAAGGGGATAGGAAGTATTCAGTACAATGGTTTCGCGAAGTGGCAAGATGGGTCTCGACACGAAAGTAGTTTTTTGTGTTTTTAGCGGTTCTGGACTGTTTTTCTCGAACATTTGAGATGGAAAGCGATAGAAAAAGAGTCTGAGAACATATTTTCAAACGATTGAAGAACATTTTCGAAGGTTTTTCGTAAAAATTTGAAGAAAAACCAGCTTCTGTCTTGTCGGAACGATTAGTCATTTTTCAGCGAAAACCAAGTTATTTGCAAAAAAAACAGTTGTAAAACAGGTTCTGCATTTCTGCTTTTTTCGATTTTCAACAAAATAACTCGAGAAAATCAATCCAAAACCGCTAAAACCACAAAAACAAGTTTTCGTTGCGAAACCCACCACAACTTTTCGCATCAACAAATCAGTTGAAGAAACCGCAAATTCGTCGGCGCAACAAGTCCATGTACACTTTGGCACGCTGAATTTCAAAGTCGTCGTCACTGCTCTCAGTGGGTGTAGGAGTGATCTTGATCTTTGCAGCATCAGTCGGTGGTATCACTTCGAAGATGAAACGGTTTTGGAACTTGACACAGAAAGCGGTTCTCGGGCCGAAGACTTGATAGATTTGAGGGAACTTCTCCTTTTTGTCTTTTTTACAACCGGCTCGGGAGGTCAGAACATGAAGTGGAAGCTTTGTCTTCAACTCCACAGCTCTATGCATAACACCCTCGAGAACCTCCTCGACTTCCAGTTGCTGAGCCTTCCAATCAGTTGTCTCCAGGATGTACATACACTTGAAGTCAATGTTCATCTGACCACGACTCCAGCGCTGAAATGTACGTTTGTACTTCTAGTCTCTTTCAGATCGATTACCTTCATAAAGATGCCAACTGTTTCCGGAGGAACTTTTCTCACTTCAAGGGTGATGCAGGGACAGTTAATGTAGGCCAGGGTTTTCAGATTGAAGATTGTGTTGACTCTACGGAACACCAAGTTCACTTTCCCACCGGCAAGCAGTCTACTGTGGAAGATTTGGTCTAACTTTCCAATGTTTATCAGGTCGACGTCAATTGTCTTTTGCTTCACTTCGACCTGACCACCTTCCTTTGGAGTAACCAGATTGTGCAGCCACAAATTGATAAACCGAATGTTATTGGCTCCCTCCAGAATGAATCTCTTCACTTCTAATGGTGGAACTTGACCCACATGATTCATCTGTTGAATCTCTTGCTCCTTTCCCGGAATCAAGTTCTCCACCTTCACTTTGAGAACATCCATACTGAAGTTGCGAAGCCAATACTCCACATATCTCGATGTCCTTTCTGCGAAAGTAGCACTGAGTCGGAGCTTCTCAGGGATCCATGTTCCTGTCGTGATCCCCGATTTTCTCTCCGTCGACCATCCCCCAGTTATCAAGTTTGGAGTCGACTTCTTGCTTATGAAGACGGCATGAAACTGGTGTTCGGCGGAGAATCGAGCAGTGACCTCGACGTAATAGTCATGATTCCAGGTAGTTGAGTAGTGGATTGTGAGTTGTTGAAGACGGGGGAGATCGCTACGGGATAGGGCGAGGAGGCTTCTGCAGGTTCGCTCCAGGGAAGATCTGAAATGTTCTCAATGTGTGTATTGAGGTCAGCAAGTCAGTAGGAATTTCATGGTCGATTAGGTATACGTCATAGGCGATAAAGATCTCACCGAGTCTTATCATCCAAAGTATTCAAAAACACCAGCTGAACATTCCGGTCCATGTCCAGAAAACGAATGCCGTCGGGGCGATCGATACTTACAAGCCAATCGACGACCCGCTGGTACTGCGTGTACGCAGTCAGCTTCCGGTCCGGCGGGTGGGCCATCGCCCAGTTGATTGCTGAAATCTAATGGTGGGATAGAAAAGTGACGAGGACAAAGAGAAGACGAAGAATCAGCAGCTTTGATTCATTCACTTGACTCATTTGGGAAGTGACTCAATTCAGTTCAGTCAGGCGCGGGAAAAGGAAAAGGGAAAACAGAGAGGGAGGCCTCGTTCCTAAACAAACAATGACCCTCTTTGTTAGGAGAGAGAGAGAGAGCCAACTGTGAAATGGGTGCTTCTTTTTTGCAGGCAACACGGAGAGAACGAAATCTGTTGCAAATCTGAATAGGAGAGGGGAAACGGGGGATTTCGAAACGAATCGAAACGAGGACGAGACGTTCGAGAAGAAACCGAACACATGCGGTTTATTGATGCACCATGTTCGCCGAGAGAGGCAGGGGGTGTTCGTCGGGGCGGGTTTCTCTCGGCCGCGGCCATCCGAATTATCCGCGCAGAGGCACGGGAAATGAGAGGAAAGAGAGAGAAACGGGGCGAGCGTGTTATGAGATGTTTTTAATGCATCCATTCCTCTCGTTCTTCGGGTTTTTGTGCTGTAAAAACGAGTAAAGATTCGTTTTTACAGAGTGTAGCACGCGCCAGATGGTGCACATTTTTGAGAGGGTGAAAGAACATAGTTTGCAGATAGTTAGCCAAAGGAATTTGACAATTGGAACTTCCAATGTTGTAGTTAAAGGGGTGGAGCTCTAAATCCCAATCCCTGAAGCCATAAACTCAAATCTTTGACTAATCCAATCAAACTTCAAATCCAACTGGATGCGAATCAAACTGTAAACTTTTTTGGGATTTCTCAACTTGATCCTTTGATTGACTCGTTTACCAAAAGAAACTGGGCAATAAAGGAAAGAGACCAATGAGAACAAATAAACATGATCTATTTGGTTTGAACGCAATTTGTTTTCATGTGGTCTGTTGGGGAACTTGGGAGTCTAGGTGGGCTACTTAGGTGTGAACTTCGGAGAATCGAAATGTTCATTCAAAAAGTAAGACTAGTCAATGTTCAGATAAGCACTTCTGAAGAGCCGGAATCTGTTCCAACACAGATTCATTGATGACGAGGAGACGCGCATAACTGCCCTTTCCAGAATACACCGCAAAAGTTTTATTGGCGCCGTGAACCAGGAAATGGTCCATTGAAATTTCCGAGGAGGAGTCATCACTGAAAGATCCAAGAACACCTTGGAAACAGCTAAATGCAACCTACAATTCCAAAAAGAGCGTCTTGTCAAGAGACTGCACTTTATGATTCAGTAACAGCTCTTCTGTTTTGAATGGTTCGCAGAGGTTTATGATGATCAGCCATTCAAATGATGCGGGGAACTTTCCTGTAGACCATTTCTCCAACAAAGCATTGAACACCTTCTCATTCTTCACATTATGCAGCTGAATTTGTTTACACTCGATCGCCGTGATTCCCTCCTCTGTTATCGCATCGAACGCCGTCAACTTGCAAGCGCTCATCGGATTTGAGAACTGAAACTTTCTTGTTCCTAACTACTCAAGGAACTACTGATTTACATGTTTGTGGCTCAACAAAGAGTTCAGTTGATTCCCCATCAACATCAAGTTCATATTCCCATCTTCCAGACGGTCTAGCCACATCGGGATTGCAGATGTAGTTGGCTCACTGTCTGGTAAAGAGATGGACTTCTCCGTGAAACAGAAGTTAGTGACCTTCAAGTTTTGAGGAATCCGGCCTGTGAACTCTCCCTGAAACTCCCAAATCGCTCACTTATCCTCTTTCTAGCTCACCCTAATATCCAGTGTGACAATGGTGGTCCCGGTCATCCAACCCTCTAGACACTTGCTCGCCATATCATGGGCGTCGCTGTTTGCAATGATCTTGTTCTCTTCCTCCTCGTCATTCCCGTCTTTCACAACAGTGATCTGAACTGATTTCCCTGTTTGGATGAATTGGATCATGAGACAATTGGGTTGTTGCTCGGTGAAGAACACAAATATCTTTGACGTCTTTCTTCGAGGATTCTTCTCGCGAATCGGATTGAATTGAAGGCAGTAAATGGGAGTCGTTCGTTTGACAAGACCGTAGTTGTACTGGCACGTCATTCCAAGATGCGCCCTAAATACGGAAGTCAGACTCTGAATCACGAGCAACTACAACTCACCTGTCTTTGTGCGTCAATAGCTCGACAATCATGACTTGTAGCTCCTCTGATAAACTACTCCAATGATCTATTTGATTGTCAGATTGAAGAAGAGAGAAGAAAGACTTGAAACAGAACATTTCAATGAGATTTCAATGAGAAACGTTTCTAATAGAGGCATAAAAGAATGATGTTGTTGTCAAGGCAACCAGGAGTGTACTTGGTTGATGATTACCCGCTTCAAATGTCAGCTGTCGGTTTGATTATGTGTTTTCGAAAGTCTCTTGGGATTCGGTAAAGGTTGGGTGATCAAAAATGAAAGCTGAGAGCCATGGTTACTGCTCTTTCAGATAAGATTTCAAAGCGGGAATCTGCTCAACCAATGCTGCATTGATAACTAGGAGTCTGGCGTAGTTGCTCTCTCCAGAAAACACCGCGAAGTGTCCATTGGAACCATGCACCAAGAAATGTTTCATGGAGTTGTCGTCTGCGGAGATGTTGTCACTAAACGAAGAAGATCTCAAATCTTCTTGGACGTTGCTTACTACTCCAAGAAAAGGTTCTTGTTTAACAGTTGCACATTGTGATTCTTCAACAACTCATCCGTTTTCAAAATGCGAAACGGGTTCCGGACGAAGAGCCATTCAAACGTTGACAGGAACTTTCCAGTGGACCATTTCTCCAACAAAACATTGAACACTCTCTCATCCTTCACATTATGCAGCTGGATCTGTCTACACTCGATCGCCGTGATCCCCTCCTCTGTTATCGCATCATAACCAGTCAACTTGCAAGTGCTCATTGGATTTGAGAACTGAAACATTGCATTGAACTTCAGAATGTTTGTGGTTGTTTGTCACAGTCCCTGGTTCACTGTATTCATTCATTTTTCTCTTTCAAAGTTACCAAACTCGTTGGGAACTCGTTTGTGGCACACGACCAAATGAAGCAATTGCATGGGGTCAGTCAAAAAATGAGATCCAGAAACCCTTGTTTTCATTCAATTACTCAGATATTTCACTGAGATTGTCCAGCGACTATGCGAAACATTTCTGCCACAGCTGAGCTCAACTGGATCGCGCGCCTACTTACAGAAACACGGAATGGTAACTCACATGTTTGTGACTCAACAAAGAGTTCAGCTGATTCCCCATCAACATCAAGTTCACCTCTCCCTCTACCAGATTGTCTAACCACTCCGGAATAGCGGATGGGATGGGTTCCTTAGTGTTCAGATAACTCTTGTAACTCTTCTCTGTCATTATGAAGTTTGTAACCTTCAAATTCTTCGGGATCTTTCCTGGGTACTCTCCCTAAAACTCTAAGATCTCTAGACTACACATTCTCGCTTCCTTCTCACTCTAAGATCCAGTGTTACAATGTTCGATCCGTTCATCCAACCCTCCAAACACTTGCTTGCCATCTCCCTACTATCCTTCCGCCAGAATGTTCGAAAATTGAGCAATTCTGCTTCTTTTTCGTCTTCCGTCATTCTGAATCTCACATCTTTTTTATCTTGCCAAAATGTAAATTTGTAGGATTTTGGATGTTTCTGTGTCTGTTTCTCATTGAAAAACACATATATATCGAAATAACTGCATTTCGGAGATGTGCGAGTCATCGGATTGACTTGAAGGCAGTGTATATGGGTTGGGATACTTTTCACGAGGGTGTAATTGGATTTGGAGGTCATTGAGAAACGTGCTCTGAATTCTAAGCCATAAACTTTGAAGAAACTCTTGACACACTTCTCTTTTGGCGCTAAGAGCTCGATTATCATAACCTGGACGTTTTTCGGGAGACTATCCCAGGATCCTTTTCGGAGTCGGAACAAGAATAGACAAGATGCGAGGCAGAACATATCGGTTGAAGGAGTTTAGAGACAGCTTGCACTCAAAACATGTTGATTTTATAGTAGAGATTGTGTACTGGATGATTAGGCTTTGAAATGTCACCTGGAACCCTATTTAGAGAAAGAGCTTCTGATCTTAGAATTGGTGGGTGATGTCAAGTTGGACGATCACAAATGAAGAAGGGGACATAACTAGATTGAAGTTTTGTTTCCAGGAGTTTGTTTCAAGACCCATATACCCCTTTTTGCTAGAAGAAAGGTTACACTCATTACGAGCAATGAAGCAGGCTCAATTGTCATTCCACTCATCCCATTCCCCTTTCCTTTTTCCAAAACACTCCATCTCATCATCTTCTGACTTTTCCCTTCAAAGACAATCTCTCGAGAGTCAGCTATAAAATGAATAATAACCCATAAAATATCTCGTCATTTTGCATAGTCGATCTTGTTATTCTTCATCTAGATTTGGTCAGGATGCTCTCGGTTCTGGTGAGTTATTCCTCTGTTTCTGAGATGGTTTTGATAACTTGAACTCCAGCTCGTTTTACTCTTGTTATCAACGTTATCCTCATGCTCTTCTCTCGATCAGCAATGCAACAACAACTGTCAGCCAGACGCCATCTGTCTCCATGGGAAATGCATCAGTTCTCTGTACCTAAACAGACATTCCCGTGCCAATAAACAACATGTGAAGACTTCGAATCGAAGATCTGTTTGTCTTTATGTTGGATTGTGTTTTTGAATTCTATGATTTGTGTGGATAAACTTGTTTCACGAATCGAACTCTCTTTCGTTAGCAGCAAAAAGAAAGAAACAGTTATTTGATGTGTTTTCAGACAAAACAGGTTCTGAAAGAGAAGAAACAAGCTTCTTTGTGAGATTGAACACACTATTCCTTCTTTCGAAAACGTGTTACTCGAAACACTCGTGAAATATAAATACGTGACACTTCACGTCATAACGTGTTTGTTATTGGCAAGATGGGCGGTGAGTTGTCGGACTGTCTTATTTCATATTTGTTACTTGACTAGTCGTCTAGATCGACTCGTCTGACTCGCTGCGAACACACGGAACCACTACGGTATCTTCGTTCGACAAGTTCAAGATGGCGAATGATCGCCAGAGAAAGAGAGGCAACTCTTCGGGCCCGGGGAACGTTCGCAAGAAGACGAAAGACACGCGAAACGAGCCGGAGGAAACAGAAGAACAGCGGAGACAGCGGGAAGAGCAACAGGCAGAGTGGCAGCGCGGATTCGAGGAGATGTTCGGAGTGAGTTTTCTAGGACTAAAATGAAAAACTCTTCAATAAATTTAGGACTATGACGATGTGGAGATGGTTCGCGACATATCCAGGGAAGACCCGCTGGCAACCATCCACGAGGAAGATGAGTCGTCACTGCAAAACCACTCTCAACATTCCAATGTCTCCTCGGACCCTCCAGACACTGAAGTCAACTCATTCTCCTCGTCATCTGTCAGTGAACACGAATCTCGTGGAGAAATGCCAGTTGACCCGCCGAGAAATGAAGATCAGCCGCAGGAACCAGCGATTGAGCAACGAAGTGTTCAGGAGACGATGGCGCCGATGCCGGAGATGGGGACGCCGATGCCGGAGATTTCGGAACCGACGATTGGGGAGTCAAGTGTGCTGCCAGTGGTTGTTCATCCGCCGCACGTTCCCGTTCCATCGCAACAGGAGGTCGCCGCTGCAGTTGCAACCCCGACCGCCGAGGGCTCTTCTGAACACCAAGGCACCAACTCGACACAGAACAACGGTATAACTGGAGGTGACGAGCACCGTGAACCTGCATCCGAGACCCCGGCTTCCGAAGAAACTCACAGCGAACAAGACAACTCTGATAATGCTGACATCACGCCGCCACAGGGAGCAAATGCAGGGGAAACGACGAGCGAGGATCAGAATCGTGCCAACGGAAACAACTTGGATGTTCAGAACATTTGTGATGCACCAATCGGACAGAGATTGCCTCCCGAAAACCAGACATTCACAGCATCGGGCATCATGCTGCCAGAAGGTCGGTTCAATAAGGAGACCTTCCAACACTATCTCGTTGTCGTTCTTGCCATCCTCGGGTACGCTAGAATCCCACCTTCCTCTATTCATCTGTTATTTTCAGAGTCGAATGCCGGATCAACGACATCCAAATCCTCAACTTCCGAAAGATGCCGCCATTCGGTACTAAGCTGAAATGTGCCGTCTTTGCTCTTCCCGACTTGTTCTCGAGACTTCTCACGATCCAAATCAACAGCTCCGAGACATCTTCATGTACGATCAGCGAGTTCAATGAAGGAGTAAGGAATCTCAATAGTTCACTGATACAACTTGAATTCAGCCACAGCACCGTGTTATTGTACAATCTGGTGACCAGCGAATCGAAAACCATGTCGCCTTCTTCATGGAGTCTGCTTCAAGGGTCGTGCCGCCAACTGAGTCTACGAGCATCAATTACACTAAGGATAAATTGGTCTACAAATGCAATGGGAGAGACTTATACTACACGAAACATGACTTGATTCGTGGTCTTTATTTTGATAGTATACTCACCGTGAGTTGCCAATCAGAAGTCCTCAACAGTTTTACATTTTGGCTTTCAGCGCTTCAACAAAGATGAGCGCCACTTCTTCAAGAATGTCGTTGTCCATAAACTCTTCCCCTCGGAGCCGTGAATCCCGTGAAAGTGGCGATTAAAGTGATGAACGGAGTGCCGGGATTCTGCACTAGTAAAACACGAATCTTTCCACGTCACGTCATCACCGCCCGACTTTTTTTTTACGAATCTGAATGGGGATCGGGGTAAATGGACTGTTCATATAATAAAGATGTAAAAGATGGACTCTTCTGTTCGTTGGCATTCAACAAAGATTCAACATTTAACATTCAACATTCAACAAAAGATCCGAAAACAGACACACACTCACTCTATGCTTACTCCCGATGTGGTCACACGAACCGTCTTCTGCGGGAATGGACGCCTATAAGCTACCGAAATGCGTATATCAGGATATCACCGGGAATCTGGAAACCTCGACCGCTTGAACGATAAGGACATCATTTTGATGTAACCTCGTCTGCATCTCCACACCATCCATCTCGCTGCCATTCGCTTCCTTTGCACCACTCATTCTCTTGAAGACGCATCAAAGACGATCAGAATGTGATCGGGAATCTAGAAAAATTGTTCGCTTCAACGAACAAAGCTAAATGTTCAACATAACCTCACGATTCCGCTTGTCGACATCTCTCTCCTCAACCTTTGCCGTTCACACAAATCCAATCAATCTCTCTGTCCACCAATAGTCATCAACAAGCCCCGATTCTGTCGCTCAGTGCCCGAATTAGAACAACTGTGAGCTTAAAAAGTGGTAAACTTTGTCACGCGCTTCCCAGGGCAACTCGAAGCAAAAGCTCCAGCGCACTATCATACCCCGTGATGACACCGCTTCTTTGCATTTTGCCAGGAGCTCGCAGCCGGCTGAGAAATGCCGATTTCATAAATATTTCGCAAGACAAAGGTTTTTTTTCGGTTTTTTTCACCGGCAAATCACTAAAAACTGAAAGTTTCACTATTTCTGGAGGAACGGAAAAACAAATTCCTTCGGCTTTTCCGATCTAATCCGTGTGTATGAACTTTCCTGGACGGAAAGAGACGTTGTAAATTTAAAGTGAAACAATCTTCATAATACAATAGAAAGAACATTTATGGGTGATGATGAAGTGGAGGCTCAGTGCTGCTGGTATTGTGTTGACGATGACGGAGGTGAAATTCTGAAAGTAACAAACTCCCAACGGGGCGAAGAATGCAAGAAAAGGACAATAAAGAGGAAAAAATGACCTGGAAAAAAATAATACTTTTCCGGGATTGTGTCAGTGGCATCGGCTGACTGGTTGGTGTCTGGCGGATCTGAAAAAAATGTTCAAAGGACGTTTAAGGGTAAAACTGGGAAGGTTTGTCTCGAGATGAGAGAGATTGACTGTTCAATAATAGGAAATGGACAAAGCTAGAAAACACAGAAGAGATGGTCGACAGAGGATACAAACAACCTCAAA